>CBMN010036215.1:0-10205 GCA_000582825.1 Hordeum pubiflorum
CCGCCGGAGGTCCAGGAGAGTGGGGGGCGGCGACAGAGGAGTGCCAGCAGGGGGGATTCACCGGCGCCGGGAGGAGCGGGGTGGGGAACAACGACGGGGAGAGAGGGGGAAGGGAGGGGGAGAGGGACTCCATCGCCGCTCTTAGCCTCATATTAGTAGTTAACATGATAGAGTTCATACATGGGACAAATAATGTGCATGAACCTATCCCTGAATCAGTCATTTATGACCATATAGACTTCAGCTATACATCAAGATAATGTTTGTGTATAAAACTAGAAATACCAATGTTTATGTATAGAAACAAATACCAATAGGTAGGGCCATCTGTTCCAGTTTTTTTTTTTGTCTGTCTGGTGACTAACTTGCATTCATGAGATAGCAATTGAAAAACATTTTGCACAGCCAGAAGCCAGGCAAAAGTAGACACATTTCACTGATCTTTTAGACTGGTCATTATCTCACAATATTCAAAATATACATCACAGACAAACATAGCTAATGTGATGGGAACACATTATACAAATCTTGATTCATTAACTAAGTTTTTTTCCTCTCAGAAATATGCATTGGGAGAGAAAGTAAACTTTCAAAATCAAACGCTGGGAGAAAATGTAAGATGTCTCTGTAAAGTTGGTGTTCTGCAGAAAAGAATGAATACTGAAAATGACAACTGACAACAACATCTTGCATCGTCCTGTTGACATGGTAAGGATTTTAACTGCTAGAACATGACAGTACAAACTTTACATTTTCATATGAATAAAATCTGGACCAACCTGAATCTAAAATAAGCAGCAGGTCAAGAGGCCATTAAAATGCATCTTGTTGTTCACCTTCAGTAAGCAGCATGAGAAAAATAGATTGTTAATACCTTGCCATTGCTTGCGTTTTTTTCACCCTTAAGGATCTTATTATGTAAGTTAATACTGTGTCTTCCAAAATCATCACAACTTGACGCCTGCATACAATAAATATGAGAAGAGGGTAAAACCATATCTTTAGTATTGATGCCTACACACAACAAACATGAAAAGGGGGTAAACCCATATTGTTTAGTCCTGATGCCCGCATACAACAAATATGAGAAGGGGGTAAAACCATACTATTTAGTAAGTTTACAGAACTGGTGAAAAATGAGTTCCAATATAAATCTTGTAAACAAATTGTTTTGACTGGAATTGGTTCAGTTATTAATTGTAGTCAAGTGACACATATGTTAGTAAAGCATGACAGGCAACAACTAACCAGTGCTATCCTTACAATACTTCAGGAAATTATGTAAATTGTGGGCACATCAGAAACCCACAACTTAATCGATATCCAATTAAATGTAATACAATGCAAGATAAATTTTTACAGCTCTAGGTGCGACCATCATTGCTGCTTCCACTTGAATCACAGAGAAACAATATACAGGTTCAGGATGAATTAAACAATGCATAAGTTCAGGTTCAGAAGCTTGTTTTGTTGCCTGGTAGTACTATAATGGCCAGAGCCAATGCGTTGCTTTTCGAGAGCCATTACGCTGAGCTATAGAGAACTTCCTTTAAAATTTATCCATGTTTGCGTGTGTCATGGCATACTTAGAAGGCAAGTAGTACAAAGTATAAGCACATGTAATTGGGCGTTTGGCTCCCGGGTGCATTTGCACCCTGATGAACAGTAACCAAAAATAATAGTAAATATTTTTATTCTGATTTTTTTTGTAGATGTTTGTGTTAGTGCCGCAAGCATGCTGGACAATTTTCATGCAAAACGGGGCAGTGATGTTTCATCGGTGAAAAAAACAAATTTGGGTGTGACATTTTGGGGTAACAATTGATGTTTAATTTGTTTAATTTTTTTTGCACATGTCAAAATGCTTAACCTTTTTGCCTAAAAAATTTCAGGTAGCATTTGGATGTCACAAAAAACAAATAAAAATTTTGTATGATTTTTATACATTTCAAAATTCATTTTACATGGACAGGAGCACGTACTCCCGAAAGCCGAATTGCATTTCCGCATGTAATTGTAGTTATTATAAGGACCTTTGAGCTCATATAAGTAAACTAGCGCCCAAGAAGCGCGGCGGCACGCCGCGCCCGTGGCGGACGCCATTTGTATTTTGCATAAGCCCGTGGTGGATGCTGCAATATAAGATTTAAGTCCAATGTATTTTGTTGAATGAATTCTTGTCTTCTTTTTAGATGAAACGAAGTACAAACAGTTCTCTTGTTGATTGGTATTTTTATTTTCTTGTAGGTTTGCTTCAAGTTGGAAGGTAAGTGAGAATGAGATGGAGCATGAAATTCCAGTTGAGAAGGCATGAATCATCTGACAAATCACAAATTTCCAGACCAGTGGTATTCTTTCTTTGTACTGTTGCCTATAAGTCAGTGTTCAAGTTTTCGAATCGAGTGATGGAACAGTACAAAGAACAGAATACCACTGGGTAAAGCATGCACATTAGCCTTTGTTTGGCTTTTTTTACATCTAAGTAGAATAAAAAGCCTAAACACAGGAACTAATGGAGCCAGCATAGGTAGTAGAGCAAATCATCTAAAATTTTGTCTGAACAATGCGACTGCTGGACTTAACTTGATGACCAAACTGTAATCTTCAGTCAAAACCTCTGTCACCAAGCTGAAAACAAAGTTTATTAGAGAGATAATATATCTTGCAAACTGGACATAGCAACAAAGAGATGGAAGTAATTACATTGGAACGACATGCATATCACACATAGTATATCTCTGCAGCAAGCACCAAGCAACGGGGCTTGTCCAAAAGAAAGAAAATCAGGACAAAGCGTTGAAGCTTCAAAAATATATATTCCATTTAGAGCAGTCTTCTCTGCAACACATCAGAATATCAATTAATAAATGAAGTAGGATAAAAGAGAGGTAAGCCTTAAAAAATATCACCTTTATTTACTGAAGAAAGCCAAATAGAATGAAGCCATCAACAGCAGTGCTTTCTGCAACACATGAAAATATCAATTAACTAACCAAGTAAAGTGAAGCAGAAGCAAGCTGTAGGAGAAGAAGAAAAGGCATTACTAAATAACTTACAAATTACGAACCTACTTACTAAATGGAAGTTAAGTGAGCTCTACAACTTGGTTGTGTAGATGACACGCAATTGGAAGAGAAATTGTTAAAAGCTTGGCTTAGAATTTTGTATGTATAGAGAACATGATAGTACTTGCCTAGATGTACATATAGTTGGGGTTTATATATTTTCAGTTACCGCTCCCACATCGGCATGGAATTCAATTAGCAGTTAACAGGGACCTCACAAATTCAGGGATGAGAAAATGAAGCATAAAGAAGAACATCTGCAGCAACACCATATATTAACTCCAAGACATTCAATTTTAGAAAAACTGGTTGACTACAACATAAAACCTCAGTATTCAGACCTCCATGATGTTGCGCTATCACGATCATAATTTACTTATTGTACAATTGAAAAGAGAATATAACATGCATGTGATTTCACCTTTGCATATCAAGCAGTATGTATGGCCTTGTAGTCCACCACTCGGCTTCTTTCTTCTCGATGACTTGGTAAGGAATAGATCTGTGACATATAATTCTGAACATATGGTTGTTGGACCCTAAAAAATGTTCAGTAAGAAGTCATACGCATTTTTACAAAATATCTAAGAAAAGGAAAAACTATAAATAAAGTGGGATGGTACGAATCCACACTACAAAATAAACATCACTCTCACTCTACTTAACTAAGCTGAAAAGACATGCTCCGCGACACAAACAATGACTTTCCGATTTTCTCTTAATCACTCATGCATAAAAATAGACCATATACTCTAGAATCCCATTCATCAAGGGGTAAAATAAAATATTTGTCGCCCCAGCAAGAGTATTTACAGTTCCTTTTCAACTCCCTTTTTCCAGTCCTAGCAGAGCAGATGTTACCCTTGACCATAAGTTGTTCTCAAGCTTGCTCTGGTTCTGGCAAATGCAACATGAGAGACTCAAGAAACATAAGAAGAATAAACAGCTCGAGTCACAACATAAATTAATTATATGATGAACACAATCGAGTACCGTGTTGAACCACAATTTACTGCTACAGCCTACATGTGAATGGCTAGACATCACTTATGATGCACTGAGCATGAGCATGGAAATTTTGAACCGCGCACATCCCAGTCCACAATCCTCTGCAAGGGAACAAAATGTGAAATTCAAACAATCCAAGAGGTTGGAAGACACTATACTTCCGTTATTTTACCAGGAAGCGGCCTCAACCTCGAATCTGCACTCTTATATCTGCAAAAATGCATATATCAGTAATTTTCTTAAAAATATATAATTCGTGACATGATAAATAAGCTTAATGTACAGTCAGATGTGTTCCGGAGGTGAAAGATAATTAGTAAGCTTAATCGAGTGCCTCTATAGCATTGACACAGAAGACACTCAATGTTGCTGTTGTCTATCAATAAGTTTCTTGCAACCGATCATTGGGGTTGTCCTGCACACACAAAAGTCCTAATTGCATCAAGATATAGAAACATAAAAAAGATGCTTAGTTCTTGTAGACATATTAACAAACACATAGAGGTCGAACATTTTGTCAAGCAACCAACCAATCAATGGAAGGAAAAACAGAAAATTGCAGCAGAGCACAAAACCATCCCTATTGCAGCCACAGAAGGGGAGATGTGAGCAGCCTGCAGCCATACCTAAGCGAAGAGAAGGCCACGCTGGGTGAATGGCTCCTAGCGTGAGGTAGGAGAAAGCCAAGGGGAAGCCGCGATTGATCCCGCCGTCGCAGGGATCGTCGCCGCATCTCCACGGTTGGCCCTTGTCTATTCTCCGTGTGAGAGAAAGAGGGGAGGCGCGAGAAGACGTGGAGCTCAGCGACAGCGAGGAGAGGTGATGCTCGTCGGCCGCAGGTAGAAGTGGAGCTGCGCTTGACAGCCATGGGAGGATTAGGGTTTGCAGGTGCTGACCCCATGGCCCAGCAGAGTAGAGGAGGGGTAGGAGGAGAGGAAATGGCGGAGGGGGGAGGGGAACTCGGCAGCAGCATGAGAGGCGGCCGGCCAGCCGCGGCAGCGGAGCAGGACGCCCTGGTCCTCTTTCTCTCTGTCTCGTCTCGTGCTCTCTCTGTTTCTGGAAAGAAGAAGAAGGAAGAGCTGAGGGGTAAAAAATTCAACAGGGCCACGTACCTCCCACGTACAGTAATTGTGAACAGGACAGTAAGAAAAAATGTCAAAAAAACAGGACAAATCAAATGGCTGCCGCTTTAGTATTGTTACTTATAAATACAAAGATGTCGAGCCTGTCAGTGCTGCTTTCGGCAAGAGAGGCTTCTACGGTTCTACGAGCGCATATACAACTACAGAGCACGGACGCCCGCAACGCAGCAAGCACACGGACGCCCGCCCGACTTACACGCGAACTCATGAAGCCAGTACCCAACAGGCCAGCACACTGCACACACACGCGCGCGATACAGCAGGAGTGCACAAGCAGCACGCGCAAACAAAACAAGGACACAAACTCCAACGTGATTTTTTTACCGGAACCGGCACCTACCGGTCAAGCATCCACCGTTGGTGTTCAGTTGGAGTTTGTGTCCTTGTTTTGTGTACAATAGAGGTGAATGAGAATACATATGAATACATGTACTTGTGTGTCAGACGGTTTCAGCTTTTACTGTGCAGAGAGAAAGGGGTTGCAGAAAACGGTGCATGCATGCATTCTCTCATCGCATACACTGGACATGCATTTTATTTTGATCCTTCTATTTTTAATGATTAATAACTTTTGAATCAAAATGTTTATTATTGAAACTTTTTATATATTTGAATTCGTGGTGTGAAGACCTTTAGAACAAGATCAATTTTGGATATATTTGAATTGCATTTTTATATATATTTCACTTATATTGGAAATCAATTTCATGAAACGTCAAAATGTTTCACTATTACATATAAGTGATTTCTACGGTTTCGAAGATTTTCAAAAACTCAGATATGGAACTCACAAACACGTTGGAATATCTTACATATATTATGAAAAAATAAGTTTAACAACTTTGTACTAATCAATTCCATAGTATTTCAACTGATTTGAAAACATCAATTTCACACATTTGATTCCAAAATTAGTATTTCACTAATTTGGAAAAGCACGTTCCACTGATTTGGAAAACTGTTTTCACTCATTAGAAAGTATATGTCAAAAATTAATTTCACTATTTCACTAGTTTTGAAGAATATAATTTCAGTCAGTATCTATATCTTCTATACTACTATTAAACAAGCAAACATATTCATCGTTAAGTGTACCCAGCCAAACACACACATAACAACGCAGACTAACTACAGCCTCACGATTAGAAGCACTTGATCTAATCTAATCGTTCGCATTATACTGACCCTCAGTCAAAAACTGCGTTTAGCAATTTGTCCGGCGGACGAAAACTCTGCCCGACTAAATCGTTCTCCGCTGCGCGTCCACCCCGATACATGGCTTCCCTAATCCCTTCTTTTTCCTGAGTCGCCGCCGCCTCCTTCGCTGAATCTAGCTCCCATCATCGGCCATCTATCCCCAAATCAGCCCGCTCCGCGGCCGTAGCCAGCCCCTCGGCTCGCCATGGTCAACTGTCGCGGCGCGCCGTCAGCGCTCGAGAGAGGCAGGAAGAACAGGAGGATACCTAGCGCCAATCCCTACACCGTCACGACTCGCGTACAACCGCGGGCTGGGCCGTCGGCGCGCGCGGGGCTGGTGGTGCCGCGGGACCCTACGAGTCGGGACCTGGACAACAAGTACGTGTCGGGCGAGGAGCTCTACCGCGGCGAGTTCGACGTCACCTACCTCTGCACGGGGACTGCCATGGGAGCGCAGATGGCCTGCAAGTCCATCTCCAACTGCAAGCTGACGTGCGCCGGGAGACGGAGATCATGCGCCAGATGCTCCCACACACAAACATGGTCAGCCTCTGCTCTGTGAGGGCGGCGAGCTCTTCGACAGGATCGTCGCGGGGCCACTACACCAAGCGCGCCGCCCGCAGTCACCTACACCATCATCGAGGTGTTCCAGGTAAGAAGGTTGCTTGTTTTTCTTGGTTGACTGGAATATCTGTCACAAAAATTCGTTAATACATATTTTATAAAAAATAGCCGACATATTTTACAATTATGTAGCGTAATTTCAGACTGAAGGTGAGGAACAAGGCCCAAATTATGAGCAACCAACCTTCGTTCTAATGGAAGCAATGTGTTCTGAACCCTGATCATGCTTATATTTGAATTTCTGTGCAAGTAGGGACACATTTGATAGAATATTTCAGCAATCATAGCATTTTGTCTCCTTTTCATTTTTAGTATGATCTGTCTTTGATTGCCTTTTCTTTCTCTTAAGTAAGGATAATGATTCATATCTGACTGCCCATCTAAATCTCTAGCTTGTATGTAATGTAACCTACTGGTAGAAAAATCGAGACTAAGAGTCAAGCCATTCTGTTTAAAACTTTCAAAACCGCTATGAACTCTGATCGGTGACAATAGTCGAGCCGGGCAATGCAATGTGACATCTAATTACTGAATCTGCAGTACGCAATCAAAGTGATGTGCCTCGCAGCCTTTGCATATAATGAAAACGTGCATTATGCAATCAAAACAAACATTGTGTCTCAGTATTTGCATATGAATAAGTATATCTCACTGTACTATAGCAAAGAATCTGTAATGAGGAGTTACGTTTAATGCATGCAAAGAACGGATTTCACAGATACATGTCTCCTTAACTTCTATATACTATTCCATCACTTATTTAGTTTATCTTTGCTAACAGAAACACCGATCGGAAAACCTTATGGACTTATGGGCTTCCTTTGCTAAAAATAAGAATTATTCTTTTGTTCTTTTATGAAATGGATACTGGCAATTCCAGTGTTCCTTTCATGCTCTTCAATGATATGAGAAGATCTGAAATTGTTTTCTAGCTGCATGATATTCGCTACTACTTCTTCGAGTATGCATCGTCTGGAATCCAAGGGTCAGAACATTCATCTTGACCTTCAGGTATGGTATGCTTCCAACAGCATTTTTTTATTGTATGAACAGCAAGATACAAGATTTTCCATGTGGTTATAGACATTTACTTTTTGTCCTTCACTTCTATATACCATGCCATTACTTATTTAGTTTGTCTTTGCTAACAGAAACACCAATCATGATGCTTCAAGTATGATATACTGTGCTTCTATCATGATGCTTGATATAGTAATAAATTTTGTTTCATATCCGAGATGCTGATAAATCATTTTTTGAAGATCGGCAATGTCGACATGGACAACAAAGCTTGATGGTGTATCTTGTCCTTACTCTACCTTCTACCATTCTACCATACACCACTTAACTTTTGCCTCCAGTGCAATGAATTATACAAATCATACAGGCTTGAGAATTGTAATGTCCTTTCTGCTACATATACAATATTATTGAAGCTTTTGACTGCTCATACTTTACTGGGGAGTGAGCTCATATTACACCATAGAGCAGACCAAGATGTTTTAGTCTCTTTCCTCTTGTTTGAAAGAGTTGCTACCATACAACTGTTATATTGTTGATAGGGGAATCAGTGTAAAGCAAACTTTGACATCCCACTTCTAACTACACATTTTAAATTAGACAGGCTCTACGAGTAAAGAAAATGTCAGCGTCAGACTATACAGACGTTTCCTTGAGGCTGAGACATTGTGATGGGAAGTTTGTAGTTCAAAACAATTCTTTTGTGTAATTCTTAGCCATTAGATCTGGTAATTATGGATGGGAAGATTGACCGTGTGAAAAACGAGCCGAGTTTTGTATATCGTGTCACGTGAGTCATGCATGTGGTCAGCTTGGATAAGACATGGTTTAATTCATTTTTGTATCTTGCGGTACTGCAAGAACAAATGATTATATATTTTCTATGCAAGTATACCAAAACGCATTAACTAACTTCTCATACAATATTTTATGCATACTGATTGCTCCAGTTATGATTCTTCGATATTAGTTGGATGCATCCCATGTGAAAATCTACAAATTGCATCCAAAAGACATAATTCGAATTTTGAATTCTAATGAGACGTGCATTGCACGTGCACGCTTACTAGTTTCACTAATTGAAAAGGCACATTTCACTGATTTGGAAAACTGTTTTCACTCATTACAAAGTATATGTCAAAAATAAATTTCACGATTTCACTAATTTCAAAGAATATAATTTCAGTCGTTCCAAGATCAGTATTTCACTAATTGAGTAAACACATTTCACTGATTTGGAAAACTGTTTTCACTCATTACAAAGTATATGTCAAAAATTAATTTCACTATTTCATTAATTTCAAAAAATATAATTTCAGTCGTTCCAAGATCAATATTTCACTAATTGAAAAAGCACATTCCACTGATTTGGAAAACAGATTTCACTCATTACAAAATATATCTCAAAAACTAATTTCACTTTATATATAGTAAAATATATTTAAACGTATTTCACTCGGCAAAGATACCAGTTTCAAACATTGACATAAGGCGTTTCACTGAGAATGATATATTTCATTTTTTCACATAACTTATTTCACATATTTCAAATAACCCGTTTCACATAATTTATAGATTTTTTACGCAATGTTTTTGATATAATCAATTTCACACGAACTTATTTCAACCACTTCAGAAAATATATTCAGAAAAGTGGTTTCAATCATTTAAATAACTGATTTTTATTATATCGGAAAGTGAAATATGAACTGAATGAAATTAATTTTTTGATATTATTCAAATAGTAAAAATTAAATTATTTTAAATATTTTCAAGATTGGTCTTGTTCTTAAGATCATGTGTCCATGAATTTGAATATATATATAAAAATCAATAATAGACCATTATTGTAAAAGATATTGACCATCTAAAAATGTTAACAAAGATAAAAATGCATGAATTTGTTTGAGAGAGAGGAGAGATGTTGCATGCATGCGGTACATCTCAATGCCAAAAGTACTACTTTTCAGCATGCATCTGTACTCTATAGCTCACATGGGGTCCATTTAACTTGACACTGATTTGACTAGATACGAAAGATGGAATGCCATAATACATGGTTATACATATGAATGGACCCTACTTAAACACAGATCGCAAAGCATTTGAACGGTGGATGGTTTGCCGGTACCTACCAGCACCGGTAAAA
>CBMN010036222.1:0-11963 GCA_000582825.1 Hordeum pubiflorum
ACCCGGTGATAGTTACCACCACTTGCGTTTTGTATGTTGTATGTAGTATCTATTAAATCGAAGAGTATGTGCACGTAGTATGTAATATATAATAATGTTTAGGTAGTATATATATATACTATTTTTTTGGTAGTATGTATCGTATTATGAGTATGCTCTTTTTTACATACAAATATATACATATTTCACAAATATAATAAAAACCATGGGTTAACTTGTAATTTTTTCATGTAACCCGATTTGAAAAATCTTATATATATGAACATATTTAAAATAATAAATTAGTATATATACTACCACATGTTAGTATATGGAACATGTATGAGAAACTTTTTTCTATACAGATTTATCATTTTTCAATTGCTTGATCAACATTTTTCGAATACATGATCAATATTTTTTTGAACACATTGTATATTTTTGTATATTTTTCTGTATACATGGAAACATTTTTAAATAAATAGATTTAATATTTCCATGTGCTTGATTAACTTTTTTCAAATACTTGATTAACATTTTCCAAATTCTTAATTAACACTTTTCTAAATACATGATAAAAAAATGACATACATTGTATATTGATTTCATATACATGGAAAAGATTTTCTCGATACACATTTCATTTAAAAAATGTTTGATTAATATTTTTCAAATATTTTATATAATGAATATATATAAGTAAAAGTAAGAAGGCAAAAGCCAAAAAACGAAAGAAAAAGGGTAAAAAAAATCCCCAGAAACGATGAGCCTCCCCCTCCCCCACCTGGGCTGGCCCATCTCACACTCGCTTTCAAACGAGGCTGCCTTACGTTTCAGTATAAGCGAGACATAGCCACGTCCTAGTGCTCCTAAAACAAGCACTGGGTCTCGGTCCAACAAGCTCCTCTTGGTCGCTCAACCCACTCGGCTCCCTCGTTCGCTTGCTCAGCTTCTAGTCAGCGCTGCAGGGAGGTCCTATACGCCGCTCGCTGCGGTAACCAGTCGGGGCTTCGCACAGGGCGACCAACCACTGGGCCGGCCCAGTCAGCGCACGACAATTCTTTCTCTGTTTCTTTTTTCCTTTTCTGCTTATTTATTTTTTTCTTTTTTGGGTCGTTTTTCTTCCCGTTTCTTTTTTATCAAAATGAACAAACGTTGAACTTCTCAATCATTCTTTGAAAACATGAACAATTTTTTAAAGTATGAATATTTTTTGAATCTTGAGAAAAAAAATTTAAACGAAGAAAAATGTGAAAAATCCTGAACAAATTTGGGACTGCGAACAATTTTTTAAAGCACGATTTTTTTTTGAATTTTGAGAACAAAATTTTGAAACGGAGAACAATTTTGAAAACCCCAAACAAATTAGGAAGTGTGAACAATTTTTTAAAAGCACGAACATTTTTTGAATCTTGAGAACAAAATTTGAAAATGAGAACAAATTTAAAAAATCCTGAACAAATTCTTAAGCATGATCAATTTTTGAATCTTGAGAACAAATTTCGAAAAACAAGAACATTTTTTGGAGAACATTTAAAAAAATCCAGAACATTTTTTGAAAATCCAAAACATTTTTTGAAAATCGAGAACATTTTTCTAAAAAGCAAATACATTTTTCGAATTCGAAGAACAATTCTTTAAATTACCGATTTTGTTTGAAAATCCAGAACATTTTTTGCAAATCCATAACATTTTTGTAGAAAGGAAGAAAAAAAAATCCGAATTTGAAGAACATTTTTAGAAAATCCAGAACATTTTTATAAAAACAAAAAGATTTTCGAATTTTAAGAACAATTTTTGGAAATTCCGGATATTTTTTTGAAAATCCAGAACATTTTTCTAAAACCAAAACATTTTTCGAATTTAAAGAACCATTTTCGAAAATCCCAATTTTTTCTGAAAATCCAGAACATTTTTGAAAATCTAGAACATTTAAAAAAAGCAGATATAGTTGCCGAATTTGAAGAACATTTTTTGAAAATCCAGAACACTTTTCTAAAAAGAAAAAGAACCTTTTTCGAATTTGATGAACAATTTTCGAAAATCAAGATTTTTTTTTGAAAATCCAGAACATTTTTGAAACAGAAACAGAAAAAAAAACAGAAAAGAATAAAGAAAAAAGAAAACGAAAAAAAACACAAACCGGTTCAGGGAACCTTCTAGAAGTTCCCGAAACCGGAAAAAACCGGCTGGGAACATCTGGAAGGTTCCCAAAACCGGGGTCGTTGCAGCGGTTAAATGGGCCGGCGCGTTGCATCGCTCTCTGCTGGATGCCTGTTTGAAGCCCCGACATTACGACGCAGTGAGCGTCCAATTGGGTTTTCCAGCGCTGCAGGCGCCCGTAAACGATCCGGCGCCTGCAGCGTCGCTGGCTTGGGCCGGCCCAATAGCAAGCTCGCGAGCTGTCCAAGTTTTATGAAAAATCGCCCAGATTTTCTATTCGTTACGAAAGTAAAACTATAAAAAAAAGTTTTACAAAATTAAAGAAAAAGCTTCATCGATTTGAAAAAAGTTCATATCTTTAAATAAGGTTCATCATATTTGAAAAAACTTTATCAATTTAAGAAAAATCACAAAAAAAGTTCATCATATTGGAAAAAGTTCAATAAATTTGAAGAAAGTTCATTGAAATTCAAAAAAAGTTCATGTATTTTGAAAAACAATCCATTGAAGTAAAAAAAAGTTCATAAATCTAAAACAAGTTCATCAATTTTGAGAAAAATTCATACATTTTCAAAAAGATGTTTATCAATTTTCAAAAAAGGACATAGAATTTTGAAAACAAATTCATCAACCGACGCCTAGATGGGCCGGCCGATTTACGAATGTTGCAGGCGCCAGTTAACAAAATGCACATCAACTGGCGCGTGCAGCGCCAAATAGGAAATGCCGCTCGGCTAAGAGCATCTCAAGCCGCCCCCCAAACGCCCCAGGCCCTTTTTTAGCGCCGGCTAAAAAAACGGCCCAGTCGCGTTCTCAGGAGCCCAAATTTCGCCGGTTAGGACCGAAATTGGCGCCAACGCACCCGGGACGAACCCAGCGCGCTGGGGGGCGCCCGGGGCCACCGGGGAAAGGAATTTTGCGCGAAAATGAAGCGCGCCAAATTCCTCCCGCGTGGACCCGCTGAGTCAACGAGATTGGGCGTCGCCGAGAATGTTCGTCGTCCTCATCACCTTGACTCCCGCGCCGGTTCAACGCGCCGGATTCCAAGGTCTGGCGGCGCAGTAATGGCAAGCCGCCGCGCGTCCCGCCCTTTCTGGCCACGTGTACACACCGCTCCTGCCCCTCCCCCGCTATAATAGCCGTGCGTCGCCGCCGCTCGCTACACACTCGCCCATCCATCCTCTTCCCTCTCTCTCTTTCCTCCCGCATGAGAACTTCCTCTCTCTCGCCTCCTCCCGCCGGAAAACTTCCCCGAGACCATGGCGGAGCGCTTCCTCGACGACGGAGCGGCTGCCGACGGTTTTGGCCGCCGTTCGCTGCACGAGTGGGAGGTGTACGCCCTCCACGAGGCCGACTACCCGGTGCCGCCAGACATGCGCGTGCGGGGCGCCTGGAGGCTGAGCGCCGGCGACGTCCGCGTGCCCCTCCGTCATCCGCGGCGGAACGCCGCGGCGAGGTCGCACGGATCCGGGCATCCTTGCCGGAGGAAGTGCGGCATCAAGAAAGGTACGCCACCGACAACACCCCCTTCTGGACGGCGTACTTCGAGAGCCTCCACTCCGACCAGCTCGCCTCGACCAACGGAGTTCAGGCTCCAAGGGGGCGCCACAACTCCGACGGCCGCCGCCGGTGGTGGGGCGCCCCCGGGCGCACGCTCTACATCGTCCTTGAGCACATCGAGGGCGGCAACGAGCCTCCGCTGGAGTACCCGGCGGCGCCCTCGTTCTCGCGCCGGAGCGGCAGCTCGTGGCTGCCGAGGCGAATGGCGGGGTCCTCCTCCTCGTCCTGCTCCTGCTCCTCCGGCACGGCAACGACGCCGCTCGCCACCGTGAAGGCCGAGCCCCAGGAGACGTTGGAGCGTCGAGCAACCGCGGCGGCAACCTTGTGATAAAAGAGAGCCGCCGCCAATCTTCGCCTTCCCGCGGACACCTTCGCCTGGTCAGGCCGGGGAAGGAGCCAGTGACGCCAATGATGCCGGTGGCCGTCAAACAGGAGCACATCGAGATGGCCGCCGATCTCGACACTGACCTGCAGTGGTCGCGCGACGACTACGTCCGGGAGGAGATGGCGCGCCAGCGCCGCGCTCTGGAGGAGATCGCCGAGCGGCGCCGCGTCCGCGAAGAGGGCGGCATCATCATTCCCTCCGACGACGACGAGGAGGAGGCGTCGGCCGCCCCAGTCCGCAGCGGTGACCCGGGGCAGGGTTACAGCAGGGACGACGACGCGTAGGACGGCGACGACGATGACGACGGTGGCGGCAACTACGCCGCCTTCTACTAGCTCCTCGGCATGAACTACGGGCGACAGGACGACGGCGGCAGTGGCGCAGTTTTTTTTTATGTTTTTACTATGTATTTCTTTAAGTTTTGTACAAATTTGAATGAAATCGCCTAAGTTTCATCCAAAACCGAGTCAATTTCTTTGAATTTCTTCAAATTTGCATTTGAAAAAGGCGTCTGGGGGGCAACCGTGGGGCGGCGGCTGGGAACCCGAGCCCCCAGGTCGATTTTAGTGCCGGTTCGTCCCCAAGCAGCGCTATTTCAGGCCCTTGGGAGGCCGAATGGCTGGAGATGCTCTAACTGGTTGGCTTGCTTGCTTGCTCGATCGTCTGGCTGAGTGGCTTATCCGACTTTTTTTGCTTTGCTATGTTTTACTGATATCTCATGAAAACCAAGGGTCACTGTTTTTTTGTGGTTTTCAAATTGGTCCTTAATTAAACAATCATGGATTTTAAGAAATAATTATATGGTTTTTATAAAATGTTTATGAATTTGATAAAAGTTCACTATTTAAAAAATATATTAGCAGCACGACTTTTAGAAAATATTCATGACGTAACATGTCAACATATTTTTTCTTCATATTTTTGAATAAATACGCATTTCAAAAAATGTTCATGAATTTAAAATAATAATAGAGTTTGAATTTTTATTTCATGTTCAGATAAATTCAATATCTTATAAAAATTCATAAATATTAAAGTATTCCTATTATTTTGAAAAAAATGTGAATTAGAAAATAGAAAAATAAAAAAGAGAGCCAAATCAACAGGCACAAACACACAGAAATAAAGAAAAGGAAAAACCGATGTGGAACATTCTACCACCTTCCTAGAAGGGCGCTCCTATACGACGGATTCTGCATCAAAACACGCATAGGAAACCTGACCAGTGCGACACACCCAAGCGAATGGCACTGTAGCCCGAACAGTGCAACGTAAAAATCTTTCAAAACCAGTGCACCTGCGTGTGTTCAACTTGCGATCTTTGACGAAGACTGTCTGTTGCTAGTGATTGAACCTCATGAGCATTCACGACTGTTAAGCATTATGAACTCTTTATAAATTATTAATAGAGCCAGAGTGAAGGTTTTTGAACTTTCTTGAACATTTCCTAAAAAACTGTGTTTTTAAAAAGCGAATAATTTTTGAAACCCGGAATATTTTTTTGGAAACACAATCATTTTTTAAATTTAAAACATTTCTTGAAGAAGTGAACACTTTTTAAATTTTCAAAGAGTTCTTTAAAAACGTGACCATTTTTTTTAACTGCAAACATTTTGTACAAAGGGATTTTTTGAAATTCGTGTTTTCTTAAATTATAATCTTTATTGAAACAAAATCAAACAGTTTTCTTGAAATTATGCACATTTTTTTGTCAAACTCAAGCAATATTTTAAAAAATGTGAAGAGTTTAATTTGTGAACTTTTCTGAAAATCAGATCAAAGTTATGAAATTTCATAATTTTTTTGAATTTTCGAGCACTTGCCGAAAATTGTGAACAAATTTCAAAATTCTGAACAATTTTTTTAAAACATGAACAACATATTAAAATTCGGAACAGTTTCAAAAATATATATTTTTTGGAATTCCAAACATTTTGGAAAAAGCGATCACCTTTTTGAATTTTCTAAAAAAATTTAAATTTTAACATTTTTTCAAAATTTGAATTTATGAAAAAACATAAAATAATAAGAAAAGTGGGAAAACGAAAAAACAAAAATATGAAAGAAAACAAAAAACACGGATAAACCAGTAGAAGAAACAAAAAGAAGAAGAAGATTTGGGTACCCCTTAGAAGGTTCCCAAAACCGATAGAAGAAAAACTGTAGACATAAAAATATGTCACGCTTTACTGGCTGGCCCACTGTCACGTGCGGGCACATCCCTGTGTGAAGCGTCGACATTACAACGCAATGAGCGGCATATAGGGTTTTCCTTTGCAAGACATGGGCTGATAGTGAGTTTTGCTGGCCATATCCACAGAGAAGGTTGGCCTCCTCTAAGTAGAAAAGGTCATCGTTTGACAGTCCAGTGTTCAGTGCACCATTGTTCAGGATCTACTGTCTGCTGACGATGGATTTCAGCGATGCTGGCAAACCCCGCCCGGCCACCGCCACTACCAATGGTGATCTGACGATGTGATCGTGATGCATCTCCCGGCCCTTGCTGATGCAATGATGAGGGGCTGAAAGGATTTTCGACGCACCCAGACGGTCACAGCGCACATGGAGATGTCTCAGGGAACCGGCCGCCGGAACGGGACAATTGGCATATTTTGACGTGGCCCTTTAGCTGTAGGGGGCCCTTGTGCTCCTGAAAATGGCATTACGATGACACGATGTTACCCTTCGGGGGGCCCTTGCGTTCCTAAAAATGGCATTATGACAAGATGTCACGATCCGCGAAATGGGTCTGAGGAAGCTTTCAGGGTGGTGCGGCCTCCCTTTTTCATCATTCCAGGTGCTGCGATCGCAGCACCCCGACCAGCTCGGCCCCCGGCCGAGACGAACGCACTCTCGACAAGATGGGATTTCCATGTACGACGTCGCTGCACCATGCGTTTTGCCGGCCGGCACGACCACCCGGCCAATAGGGCGGCGTCCTTGTTCCTGCCGCGCTGGCTGCTGGCCACTAGTACCGTGCTGGTATCTCCAAGTAGGGGGTGCCCGGAATGGGAGAATCTTTCCGGAATCTAACCAGGATGGTTGCTGTCCACTGTCCAGTGGCCTCTGCTACCCTGCTCTCTCGATCTGGTGCATCATTGCTCCAATGGCTACTACTACCAACCTGTATCTGGTCTAACACCGGAGCATTACAGCAACCAAGGGCAGTGGATACTGGCTACTACACCGGCCGGTTAAACACACACACGCACACGAGTCTTTTCAGAATCACGGCGTGGGGTAAAATTATACTATCCCCTAGCAGGTCACTGGAATGATTGGTGCGTGAATTCGAACGACCTTTTCAACCGCGGGCAACTGAATTGAATACATGTAAAGCTGCGAAGTTACCTGCAGCTAAACATGCACGCGGGCACGTTTGTGCTTTTGCCCTGCGCACAGCTGGAGCAGCCACGCTATCTGTCATCCAGCATGCATGTGTGGCATGGCATCAGGATGCGCGCATGGGCATATGGAAGCAGCTACCTCGGCCTGCGCTGGTAATGGAAATCGTTTTCCGGGACCGGACAGGCATCTCCGTGGCCCTCATCATTATCTCATATGCCAAACGCACACGCGACATGAAACGAAGAACCTCACGGATGCCTGACGCGTCAACATCGATGTGAAGGAATGGAGCGTCGGATCGGTCGAGGCGGCCGCCGGAGAGCACAAGTGTCGTCTGTGTGCGCCACCGGCGGTGCATGCCCGTGTCAGGTCGGCGCATCCCCGCCTCGGTTTGCTACGCGCGGCTGCCGCTGAATCTCGAATGTCGTTCCCTCTCCCTTTCGTTCTTCCCGCGGCCGCGGGCTAGTTGGACATGCATGTCACGGTGTTCGGGACCGCCACTACCCATGCATGATCGGCAACTTGCCCCCTGCACGATGGATCGATGCTTCTTTGCTCAATCATTCGAGCTCCGATTCTCACATAAAATGGACATTGATGCCGTGCCAGGTGGATGGAGAAGCTTGTACTCTCCCTGCTACAGTTGCTCACCTCCTTACGACGGCAGGTCAAGTTGCAACTTGCACTTGGTCGATCCATTCCATTCTGATCCCTCCATGGCAATGCAGCTCGTTGTCACTTCAGAATCTAGTGATCAGGTTGGTTAGCTGATCGTTCTCTAAGGTTAGGGCATTTCTAACCTATCCCCTAAAAATTAGAGTATCCGATAAAATAAAGTTAGTGGAGGAAAATTTTACTCCACTAACGATGGCAGCACCTACCCGATCCCCTATATTTAATGGAATAAAAACAAAATTGTGTTGATTTTGTGTCCTAAACGCATAAACTTCATGGTGAAGTGGGCCGACATCTGCCTACCGAAGGAGTGTGGCGGACTAGGTATCATGGCGTCTCGTCGGATGAACGTCGCCCTAATGCTCAGGTGGGTGTGGCGGATCATCCGTAACAATGGGGGGCTACGGCTTCAACTTATTCAGGCTAAGTACCTTCGGGGCTTGCCCTTGCTAGCATGTGATTAGATGGATGGATCCCAGTTCTGGCGATCCATCCAGAAGATTAAGCACGAGACCCGCTTAGGTTTGGCCTTCTCGCTTGGGAATGGCGAGGAAGCCTTGTTCTGGCTAGACCAATGGGTGTGCGGAACCCCTCTTTGCATAGGGTTCCCTCGTCTGTTTGCTATATGTCGGGGCCGTCGTTGAGGATTTCGGAGGCAACTCAGGATGGGCATTGGAACATCTTGTCCCGTCGATCCTTGGTCCCGACCGAAGTTCTCGAGTGGGATAATATGATGGTGACTCTCCCTCCGGTGCTGGGCAACTCCCCTGACCAGGTAAGTTGGCGGCTCTTACGCTCGGGGATTTTCTCGGTGGCCTCAACTTATCAGGCTCTTTGCCGGAGACCCTTTATACAATGGATGAGGCCCTCTGGAAGCCTCCTCTCCCATTGAAAATTAAGATTTTTGTATGACAACTTCTTCGGGACCGCCTTCCGTCTGGGACGGAGGTGCTCAAGAGGCATGGCACGAGTAATGGGCTATGCCCCTTGTGTGGTGTTCCTGAGAACGGGACCCATATCCTGTTCTCCTGCACGACAGCAAGGTTGTCGTCGTTTTGTCACGACAGATGCCATGGGATGGCTTATGGAACGTGGTTGGGGCCGAAAGGGCGTCGATGGGCTCCGGAAACGGGATCGGGAACTAGCGGTGCAAGACACATGATGTACCCAGGTTCGGGGCCATCCGTGAGAGGTAACACCCCTAGTCCTGCTTGCCTCGTTGCGAGTATGGAGGGTTACATGATTGCTCCTTGAGCTGTTTGCTAGAGGAGGAAGAAGGAGCTTGCTTGCTTCCTTCCCCTCTCCGTGAATGTGTGTGTCTGTGTGTGTGGAAGAGCTCGGGGTCGACCCCTTGCATGCGGAGACGCCAGGTTTTTTTTATAGGCCAGCCCCCTGGCTTACAATACACATGTATAAAGCGGGTGGGACCCGGCTGGCGGCCTCTTTAGCCGGCCAGGGGGCCCACCGGCTGCAGGGTCCCATCGGAAGTGGGGGCCCGCCGGCCAGCCGTCGCCATTGGTGCGTGCCCGTCACGCCGCGGCATGGGCCGCACTGTGCGGTGTCGCCTGGTCGTAGTCGGCCGAGGTCAGCTGTACGGCCGGCTCCACTGTAGCCATGCGGGGCCATGTCATGGAGTGGTTGGAGGCATGCCGCCACTGTGCTGCCTCGCCCGATCGCAGTCGGCGAGGTCAGTTGTACGGCCGACTCCACTGTAGCCATGCGTGCCATGGTCAGCGGTACTGGGAGCACTATTGCCACGCCCTGCTGATACGTCGTCGTCCTGTCGTACATGCTAATGGGAAAGGCGCTGACCCGCCGGCTGGCGGGTTGCCTTGGAGCCGGACCGCGGGGGTCCTTGCCCTGAGCCAGTCCGTGACGGGGAGCTGGCCCTGGGGAGCCCGCCCTCCAAGGGCGTCGCTCGCCCGGTAATGTTTTTCAAAATGGTCATGGCCCGTTTGAGCCTACCCCGGGGTTATCCCCCCGATAGTAGTCCCCGAAGCCGGGGAGGCCCGCCGGCTCGGAACGGTGGACCTCGCCGGCTTGCCACCCGCACTCGCTGGCAGCGGGGCCTGCGTGCCAGCGCTCGCTGGAGCGCCTCGACTTCCCCAACATGCCGGTCGGGAACACCACGCGTCGCCAGTCGCGGGATGGGGCCCGCCAGGCCACGAGGGTGACAAGACCGGACCACGGGGCGGGGCCCGCCCGGCCGCTGCCTCGGCACGCACGGGAGGATCTTATGCGGCCCGGGCAGTCGGTTGGGCTTTCCATGCGCAGTAATGCTGCCCCGCATGGGGCGGGGATAGTGGAGATCGTGCGTAGCAGATCCACCCCCACTGCCCCGTGCGGGGGTTTAAATGGAGGGGAAAGGGTGTGGCGCGGCTCATTCGCTCCCCACACCCCTAACCCTTGCCTTCTCCCCTGCCCTTCCTGCCCAGAGAAAGAGCGAGGGAGCTCGAGAGTCGTGAGCACGCCATGTCGTTGCGCGCCGCTGGCGACCTCCACAACCTCGCTGGGTGGCCTCTTCTACTGCGCCGTCCGACCTGCCGTCAAACCCGAGCCCGCATCGAACCCGACAATGGGGACCAAGGGCATCTGGGGAGGAAGCGACGTTGACGAGGGCTACATCGACCACCTCCACTATCGCCGGAAGCTGCCGCCGGCGGGGATCGTGGAGGCGCGCCTTGCCGGGGCGGAGTGCGTCCCGGCCCCTCGAGCCGGTGAGGTGGTGGTCTTCGCCGAGCATTTTGCCCACGGATTTGGGTTGCCGGAGAGAACCTTCTTCCGCCGGTTCCTGACCCACTTTGGGCTGCAACCGCACCACCTCGGGGCCAACGCCATCCTGCAGCTGACCGCCTTCATTGCCCTGTGCAAGGGGTACCTCGGGATCCCACCGCGCCTAGATTTGTGGTGCCGGCTCTTCTACCTCAAGCAACAGATGATCGAGGACATGAGGACGGGGGAGAGGAGCATGACCGCCTGCGGGGCGGCCCTTGTCTACCACCGGAAGGGAGTCAGCTTCCCCCAGCTCCCGCTGCAGGACTCAGTGAAGAACTATCAGAAGGGGTTCTTCTATGTGAACGGCAGAGCTGGATTTCATAAACCTGCCGCCCTTCATCAACCGGCGCCATGCGAGTAGCTAAATTGGGGAACAAACCCGCGGTAGTCGGTCCAGATCGTGAACCAGATCTGCAGCCGGCTCACCGAGCTAATCGGCCCAGAGGAGCTCAAAGCCGTCGACCTCATTATCACTATGGTAGAGCGTCGGGTGGTGCCGCTGCAGCGTCGCCCGCACCTCATCTGTGAGATGGGCGGGCGACACGACCCGTGCTGGCTCTGGAGGAGACGAGCCACCTGCGGGCGGAGAAGAACGGGCTGGAGGAGGCCCACCGCGAGGAGCTGGACTGCCAGACGGCGAGCCACCGTGAAGCGTTGAAGGCCAAGGATGACCTGTTGGAGAGGGCAGTTGAGGAGGTGCGTCTCACGAAGGAGGAGTACGACCGCCGTGCCTGCGACTGGTCGGTGAGGGAGCAGAAAATTCAGGAGGAGGCGCAGGCGGTCGACCAACTTCTTGCCCGTAAGTTCTTCTTGCCTGGTCCTTTCTTGTGCTGCTTTGGGACTTTGTCGTCTTCTTGTCTTATTCGCATCTTTCTTCATTCCTCCCCCCTCAGGGCTCTTCCCCGAGACGCAGGAGGCCATGGAGGCGGCCGTGGAGGCCCGCCGAGAGAAGGAGCATGCGCAGGGCGTGCACATTGGGATGCTCGCCGCCTGGACGGTGGTGGAGGTGAATATCGCAGCCGAGGCTCGACTGAACAAGGTGCTACGGGCCATGCAACGGTGATACGTCTCCAACGTA
>CBMN010036233.1:872-14435 GCA_000582825.1 Hordeum pubiflorum
TAGAACTTGAGAGAATATTAATTTTGTCGTTAGATCCTCATTGGATTCGATACTCTTATTTATCGAAAAGACTACAAATGATCTCCTATACTTGTAGGCTATCAATAACACATAGACAATTCCTTGGAGATTTGATTTTACCGTCATAGACAACCCCTAAAAACTTGTCCCCCCACTGAAATTAGAGTCACTTTTTTTTCTTTTTTTGTCTCGTTTTTTAATTTCCTTTTTTCAAAAATTCAAAAAATGTTCATAATTTCAAAAAGAAATAAAACCTGATTTTCCGATTTTTTTTCCAAAATTTGTTGGGTTTCCCAAAATTTCTCCAGAATTCAAATTTTGTTCACAATTATTCGCAGAATTTTCAAAAATTCAAATATTGTTTGGAATTTTAAACTTTTGTTCTAATTAAAAAAATGTTCATGCTTACAAATAAGTTCGTGTTTTAAATATTTCTTTGTCATTTAAAAAACGTGTTTTTCAAGAATTTTTCTAAATTTTCAGAGAGTATTCACACTTTTAAAAAATGTCTTACAATTTCAAAAAATTGTTCATGATTTTCAGAAAAAAGTCTGCTATCCAAAAATTTATCACACTTTGAAAAAGTGTTTGGAATTTAAAATATTGTGTTGACATTTCAATTTTTTTTGACAATGTTTCATCAAAATTCAAAAATATTTGCGAATCCCAACACTGCGGTGGGTTATTAAATGTTTTGCGCTTGCAATCAATAACCAACATTAAACTGTTCCCTTTGCTAGCAGCGAGACTTCTGGAGCATTAAGTCGTAAGTTAAAGTTCTCTAGGTCACTCCTTTATAGATTTTTGTGCCGCACTTAGAAAATGTTCTAGGTTGCCCCTTTTTGGGGATTTTTCATGGCGTTAAAAAATATACTCGCTTTGCGCCCGGTGGGCCGGCCCAGTGTCGTGGAGCCTGTAGCGGTCCTATACGACGCAAGGCCCCGGAGTTGCGTGCGATGAGATTTCTGTTCCGTGTATCATCCAAAAATATTAAGTTTCGGCAAGAGAT
This sequence comes from Hordeum pubiflorum, assembly GCA_000582825.1. Classification (NCBI taxonomy): domain Eukaryota; kingdom Viridiplantae; phylum Streptophyta; class Magnoliopsida; order Poales; family Poaceae; genus Hordeum; species Hordeum pubiflorum. Next base: position 1,903 of record CBMN010036233.1, read on the forward strand.
TTTTTTGCTTTTGTGGGCAGCGATGGGCACTTCCTGCTATAGGAAAAGAGGTAATTTCCGTGCAGTGTTTTGTCCACTTTATTAGCATGATTTTATTTACAGCTTACTATTACAAGACTATATGTTAATACTCCTAGAAAAGATTATATAGGGACGAATATAAAAGCGTCTTACAAAAAACGTACCTGCTAACATGTTTTGTTGTAGTGATTGTTTGGCATCAACTTTAGGTAATGCGATTGGTGCACACATAGAGTTCTCATTCAGAGCAGCAAAGTCTCCAAGTTTTCTTGCCATGTTATTTTTTTCTGGGTTTTCGGTAACAAAAATAAATAAATAAAGACAAGAACAAAACTTAAACGAAAACTGAAATAAAAACTTAATAACTCTAATGCAATGACTAGTGACACGATGCGTCCCTGGCAACGCCGCCAAAAAGGGTGGCTGATGCCCTTTCAGATGGTAAAGACACTATGTTTTTGGTGGATGAGCAACACCTCTTCGGGGATGTTTTGGTATGCTTTATCTGCTTACTTTTTGTGTGAATATGAGATGTTCTCGTAAAACCCTTGTTTATTATGCTTAAAACTAGTTGGTACAGACTGTTTATACCTTTTTCCACTAGGATTCCTTTAAGAGTTAAACTATTTCTCTGGCTGACCTTCCAAGGTAGCATTTTGACTAAGGACAACATGTTGAAACATGACGGATAGGTGACAACAAGTGTCGTTTCTACATCAAGAACGAAAACGTATATAATTTCCCCCCTAGATGTGCAACTGCTTGATACGTTTGGAATGTGGTAGCGAGTGCTCCGAGTGTGAGGCTGCTGCCTAGAACAATCCAAGAATTGTGTGGGTGTTTAGTTATAAAGGGGCGGACAAACGAACTTGCTTCTGTGGTAGTGGCTGTTCTATGGGAAATTTGGTAGATTTTATGAATAATGTGTGCTATCAGAATATATACCCTGCTGACCCTAAAGCTATTATCTCTAAGATTTCACATTTGCCTTCTTCTTGGCAAGTACTACAGAAGAGAAAGCTTTAGAATATACAAGGACACGGAGTCGTCCATTAAAGAAAATGCTGGGGGGCCATTACTGAAAAAGGATGGGTACATTAACCAAGTGGCTTAGTAATATGGATTGTCTTAAGCACTAGTGTTGAGTTTTTGGATTTTTATTATGTTGTAGTTTTTCCTATGTTGAGCTATTTAGACTCTGTGCGGTTTTATAGTGTCAGCAAGGGAGTCTGAACTAGCTGTATTGGTGGTTTCCGAGAGGTGATACCATTTGTATCCCGTGGTGTTGTAGTTCTTGAGAAATATTTCAACTTCTATAAAAAGGTTAGGAGCATGGCACTCTTACTCGAAAAAAATACAAAACACGCTCACACGCAAAATGTAAGCACGAAAGAAACAACTTCCCATGCATACTACATAAAATTAGATTAATCAGAAGGTTACAATACGAGAATGTAAGCCGGTGCCGCGTGATACACGCGCCACACTTTAGTCCATTGTTACACTTAATAGGCTACAATATATATCCTTCAGAGAGGGATTAGGGGGATTGAACAACCCTAGATCTAAAGTTTTTTTACCTACAAAAAACCGCATGATTTTACTCCCTCCATATCATAAATATTAGTTTTGGATACTAACAGTCTTCAACATTTACCTTTGACCAGTGACTTTTACCACAGCGCACACAACGCAAAAATATTATTATCTTATGAATATAATTACAAGAAAAATCTAAATATATAATTAACAAGTCTCAGTCAAAACATTTGAAACAATGTCAGTGGTCAAACGTTTGAAAGTTTGGAATGGTAAAATTCCGATGCCAAATTTTTAGGCACGACAAATGCTACAAAGCTGAACATAGCAAGGATTTGCCGTACCCGCCAAAGAAAATTGCCATCCTCGTGACAACATAATTTGCCGTAAAAACGTTCAATGTGCCATGCTAAAAAATCTGATGTTATTTGTGATATGGTGGGAGAGTATCCATATATATCCATGTAATGCAAAATAAATATACTAAATATTTTTTGTAAAAAAACTATGTTTCGTAATCTTTCCGGGATAGTGTTGCACCTTATTTTTCTGGATTTCTCCTTTAGAAAATTCCAGGCCATTTCTCACGAAGAACTTGGATTTACCTTACAAATACAGCGCAACCCAGATTACCCACCTTGGTGGTATTTTGCAAGCTTTGATTGGTTGAGATAATGATGAGACAGTGAATCAATATTGTAATTTACCGTTAATAATCAACAATTGCAATATTCCTCCAAAACAAACTAAAAATTCAGGACCAAATTTAGGCCCAAAATTTTTCTCCAATGTGTGTTCCCCTCCTAGCTTGATTTGTTTGCACACAAAAATTCTAATCAAATCCCCTCTGTAATCCTGTCCCAATTACCTAGTGTCACTCACAATCTAGTGTCACTCACATCCTACTCATGGGGTGGAAGTGATTCAACCACCCCCCACTTGTTGCTACTCTCCCCCTCCTTGCTCCTGGCCGCCGCCTGCCCATCCTTCCCAATGACGTTGCTGATCGCGGTAGCAATGGCCGCAGAGAACTGATTAGTGTCCGACGCCATAGTGCCGGCATTGTCTGGCAATGCCGTTGGCCTGACGCCGTCGACGCCTCCAGTGCCCCAGAACGGCCTCTTGCCCCCTCCTAGCCCAGCCGCGCCGCCGTGCGAAGAGTTCGGAGGCCAGGGGTACTTGAGGTGTGTCGCTGGCTGAGCGGCAAGCGCAGAGGAATGCCCATACATGCTGAGGTGTTGAGCGCCGCCGCCGCCGCCCATGTTGCCGGACATTAGCGGCGAGGCGGATGAGTGGTATTGAGAGCTAGAGTTGAGCTGCAGGTAGGGGCTGAGGTAAGAGGAGGAGGCCGGCGGCGGGCCACCCGAGACAGCCGCGTCGGAGCTGGTGCTAGAGAGCAGCATGAAGGTGGCGGCGCCGGCGCCCGTGGTGGCGGTTGACGCCATGGCTGTGGCGCCGACGGGCAGCGGGTGGTTGTGCGTACCCTCGTACGTGGTGATCAGGATCGACATGTCCTCCTGACATCTCTGCACCTGCACCATCACAAAACAATTAAGATCCATGCACGGTACACACCGCACGTGACGATCAGGTAGGCAGGCTAGAGTTTTGGTGACGTTGGTGCAACAAAATTGGGCAAATTTGGTCTCACCTGCTTCCGCACCGGGCAGGCCGGGGCGACGGTGCACCGGTAGTAGGCTCTGGGGCACGGGTTTCCCTTGGCGACCTTCTGTCCGTACTTCCGCCATTGGCACCCGTCGTTCATCTGCAAGCATCGAATTGTTACCTGTTAGTACTCCAAGAAGAGTGCAACGTGGGGATCAAAAATGATGCGCCGTGTCTTACGGTGGGTCCTTGGCACCGGACGCGCACGGAAACCCTAGTCTTGCGGTTGGCCGCGTTGACGCCCTGCTGGCCCGCCATCCCGCCGGCTGCGGCTAGATCGCCCGACGCAGGCGGGGACATCGTGCTGCTCTCCAGCAGCGCGTAGCCCCTCGCCTTGCCGACGTCGCTGACGACGTCCGGCGCACCGCCGTCGACGACGTCCCGCCTTGCTTCATCCTCGTACGACGACGTGCGCAGGCTGAGGGACAGCCCTAAACCCTCCCTGCCGTCGTCCGTGTCGTCGCTTCCCACCGACGGCCGCCGGGCCGCCTGCTCCTCCTTGCTCTTCGCCTCCGCCACCGCAGCCGCAGGCGCCGTGCCGCCGAGAGAGAGGAACACCTCGGTCTCCTGTGCAAGCACACAAATCAAATCACACTCGAATTCGATCGCACGTATCGAGAATCCAGATGGTAATTATGGTGTGTCACGTGGAACAATAATTAACGGCGCCATGCACGAGATGAGCCCCAGCTTATAGCTACGCCTAGAACATGCGTAGACTAATTGGATAATGGCGCCTAGCTAGCTATACAGAAGCTTAATTAGCGGTCTTAACAGTACTACTCTACCAGTATAGTAGTTAATTAGGCATTACCTTAGGTTCCTGATCTGCCGGTTGCTTCTGGTAAGCGGCCAGCTTGGTCTGCAGCTCGTAGTAGTCGCGCACCGTCCGGTCCACCACTCGCCGGAGCATCTTGTTCTCCTCCTTCATCTTCTCCATCTCCTCCTGCATCGTGCTCAACTGGAGATAGAAAGATCGACGATATATGTAAATTAATGTATCAAATATATGTAAATTTGCTACTTGTTGCACCACATATGCATATACCTCGTCTTGCGCCATGGCGGTATGGTCATGGTCGCCGTCGCCGTCGCCAGGGGCCGCCTCTACCATGTGCTTGTCTTCTGCGCGAGTCCCCGGACCGTCGCTCTCCTCATCGTCGACGCCTCCGCCTCCATCGCTCCCAGCTGCTGCGGCGGCAGGTTGCTTGTCCTCCTCCATCACCCCTCCTTGTTGAGTACCATACTTGATCTCCTCCTTGGAGGCGTCTCCTCCTCGGTCCACAACCACTTCAACAACCTCTTTGGCTGGTGCCTCTCCTTCCTTGATTTGTCCCTCCTTCTGCACCCGCGGTGGTGCGGCCTCTCCGGGTTGGTGATCGCCGCTGCCGTCGTCGACGTCGTCGTCCCTCCTCTCGAGATCTATGTCCGCCCTCTTCCTCTTGGATGATGACATGATCGACCCTTGACCAGTTTCTTGTGTGTACCTTTGTCTCTCTGCTAGACTGCTACAGCTGAAAGGAGAGGAACGGTCTTAAATCCCAATGCCGCTTCTCCCGAGGCAGCTAAGTCAATGTCTGGATGTCTAATGCGTATTAAAAAGGTTAATGAGGAGGGGAGACTCCTCTCTTAATCCTGTTATCACATGTCACTAGCTAATTTTCTATTCAACCAAATGGGCTCTCTAGCTAGGAACATGTACACGCCAACTTAGTGTGCCAGGCACACATGTCAGTGACACATCGTGGAATACGGGTCTTAATTACAGGTCAAGCTAATCGATGAATTAATGGCGAAGGGTTAATTTGGAGGGTGTGGGCAGTGCAGCAGCGCAGGGTGTTGTGATCCAAATGATAAGGATACCAAGGTCAAGTTGGGGCCCGATCATGTGATGCGTGGAGCGCTTCTGGCGCTAGGGATTAGTATTTTATGGAGCCCAGGTCAGCTCTTTGGGGTTTCTTTTCCGGGCTGCTACCATCACCCACCTTAATCTCCCATAATACTATGTTGAGACTTGAGACTCAGTTTCCTTTCATACATGTACATGTCAACTTTATACTGCAATTTCAATATGCAGGCCGGCCATTAATGTACGTACGGTATACATTTTTTTTTTACATATATATTGAGTTATTGGCTTATGCTATGAGGCTTAAAATTGGTACCGCTGGTGTCTCACATAATTAATTCTAATGAATAAGATAGCTGTAACAGACTGATCATCAGAAAATTAGGAGCAAACAATATCAACATGCAATATTTATTTGATGAATTACGTTACACTCCGCAGAACTTTTTCAAATAAGAAGGCATGTGATCATTTGGGTTGCTTGAGCGGCGGGCTCAAGTAATTCATGACCTGTACAAGCATATACTCCCTCCATTATGGTTTTACACGGTCATTAGGTTTGTGTTAGATCAAACTTATTTTAGATTAATTAACCAAGTTTATCAACATAAATATTAATATTTATAACTTCATATAAATACAACATGAAAATAAACATGGTGATAGTATTGATTTGGAAACATAAAGGTTGACTTTCTTTTCGATAAATTTTGTCAAACTTAAAAATATTTGACTTAACAAACAAAATGAGCCTTGTAAACCTGGACGGAGGGAGTACTATATATCGACCTAATCATTTTTATAGATTACTGTAGTACTACTTTTTGTTTCCTATTTTAAGATTACATTTCACTTGTTAGCGCTTAGTTGTGACAATGTGATATTTTTAACCAATTAGAAATTTCTTTTTGCTACAATTACATTTCAACTAGTTATTATTGTATATGATGGATTTAACCAGTGGCGGTGCTAGGAATTCAATCATGTGTAGTCAATTTAATCTTGTGTAGTCAAGAGTATGCATTTGTGGGATTTTTTTGCATGATTTCTATTTATTGTAGGACGTGTTTTACAAAAAGCTGTGTAGTCAATGGACTACACAGCTCATATGTAGCTTCGCCACTGGATTTAACCTTATACATTATTATTAATCTAGAATTAAAAGTCAAATGAAAGTATACGAGTGGCAGTTAGCTTTGTTGGACATTCGAAGCCATATCCGGTAGGTAGTTACGCGACGTCGCACATTGATACAATTCATAGAATTCAATGGAATTTGATGCATCATCTTAACAACCGTGGGTCTAAGTTATTAACTCGGAGAAAATAATAGAACCGGGTAAATCTGTTACAAGGTCACAAATAAGGGGTGAATGTGAGACATTGTTTTGTACATGATATAAAACCCATGCCTTGAGGGTAAACGGTAGAATATACTCCTATTTTAAAGAAACCCCAAAATCTATTCAGTTCATATAATAGCAATGGCTTACTTATTTTCGTCAACTTGATGATGGCTTTTGGTTCCATGCATGTAATCCTCCCCAAAAACCTAATTAAGGTAAGAAAACTAAGGTGTGGCGATTTTGTTTTCTAAGGCATTGCGATCCACACTATACTTATTATAATTGGTCGATGTTTCAACTTGGACCTCTGCAATGGCTCATGACACATGTCGTTGCCTGCATCACGGAAGGCCATGGCCATCTGAGTGCCTAATTGCATATAGCTCTGGCTGCCAAGGCTAATATATGGAAACAAATTAAGAGGCTAGCATATGCCACATCATGCGTATAAAATCACGAGTCAACTTACTTGGGCCCACACAGAATTTCACTAACCATGTTTCATATTATCATATGATCAACTGTGCTCACTTGCACAATAACTAACACTTCCGATCTTGATCTAGAAGAAACCTGCTGCCTCATGATGATTGAGGTCAACTGGTTGTTGGAACCAAAAAAACTGGCTTATATAAGCTTCTCCTTGTTGACGTTGGACTTGGAATAGATCTCAAGATTCATGTGCATTATTAACGCCAGCAACGACGTGATTAACATATTACATCACATTGGTTACATTTATCTCGCAGCTAATTTATTTGGACGGAAGCCAACTTAGTCTGCCTACTGCGTCACCGAGTTCTGACTTGTGCTGTCGTGTAATAAGTAACGTTTTTTTGCTAGAAAAATCAGCAGCCCCTGCTCCTCCCAGTCCATGAGAGGAGGAGGAGCCCCGTACGAAATTCCAAGTGGTTCTGGTGCACGTATGGTTTTGCATAAATATTAGCACTAGACTTGATCAACATTTCAACAGCAAAAGGAAAAACATTTCAACAGCAAGGCATGCACACACATTGCTACTCCTACAACTACAAGGTAGAGTCGTGAGGCATGAAACATTTCTCCAGCTTTTTATGGTCACCGTTGTAGCGCCGACGACCTAGGTAGCTATGTATAGTTCGCCGGCCGGCGTCGTTTATTTCGGCGCGCACGGCCGCCGGCGGCGACCACGACTGGTGCTCTCGTTGGACTAGCGAGCGAGCGAGCGTACTGCGTACGTGTGTGCGTGGCATCTTTCAGTTTTCCACGGGTCGTTTCACGTGGATGCATATGCATGTATGTGTGGTCGATCGCAGCGATTAGCGCGGTGTAATTTGGATTGTTTCTCGTGTCAATTCCGTGGCCACAGGTGCGTGTGTACTGTTTACTTACCAGCTATTGCCGGCCGGATAGTGTTTTTGACGGCGAACAGTGGGTGAAGTTTCCTAGTCAGAGGTGGAATCTTTGCGCATCTGGTCGACATGTATATTTTGACCGTCTGGCCCAAATGCTTGACCTGACCCTTCGAGATAAGGATCGACCAATCGATCGGTGAGTGAGTAATTTTGATCAGCATGCCCCTGTGTGGCTGTGTAGCGCCCGGGGATCATTACTTTTCTCGAGCAAGGTTTTGTTGAGATTTCGACTGAGATGCTTATCTCAAAGATAAGTTCAGAACGCCAAGCCATTGATGCTTCTCCTTCTCCTAGGTGGGGTATAAGAGCATCTACAACCGGACGCCTCAAATGACCCAACCGGACCCCTCATATCATCCCTATACGTCCGGACTATACGCGAACCTCATATTAAAAACCAAAAATAGGGAGGATATGAGGGCCCGCGGACGCGACCGGACGTGCCCGGTCAGTCCGTCACGTAGGATGCGACCCCACCCCGGACCACCTTTTCTTTTTCTTTATTTATTCTTTTCTTCCTCTCTCCTCTTCGTCACCAATCACGTGCAAGTGATCAGACATACGAGGAAAAAAATAAGGAGTGTGGCTGCACGAATGGACAAATAGAGGACACGCCCGGTCACTGACCGGGCGCGTCTGCGGACGTTTAGGGGGTCATATTTGCAAAGTCCGGTTGTAGATGCTCTAAGGTCATCTCCAAAGCCGACCCTCAAAGTGCATGTATATTTCCGGATCACCTTTGCTATCCAACGGGTTTTAAATGTCCGCGAACCAGTCCACATGTCCATTTTAATACATTGGAATAAACCTGAGCATGGGCAGCCCGGCCCGGTGACCCGGCCCGAAAAACCCGGGCCGGGCCGGGCTCGGGCTTGAAAATAAGGCCCGGTAGTCATTTCGGACCGGGCTCGGGCTTGAGAAAATAGCAGTTTTACACGAAGGCCCGGCCCGGCCCGGCCCGAAATTCACCTTTTTAGTCCATTCGGGCCGCGCTCGGGCCTGAATTTATGTTTTTTTGGCCGGGCTCGGGCTCGGGCTTTCTCAAGCCCGGCCCAAAGTCCGGCCCGGCCCAGGGTATGCCCAGGTCTACATTGGAAGCAAACTTGTCGAAGCTTTGGAGGGGTAGGGACATCCGCATGTCCAACCAAAAGCAATCATCTGGTCCCCCTCTCTTCTCTCTCCTCCTGATCGCGCACCACACACACATGTCCAGCCAAAAGCAAACATGTGGTCTCCTTCTTCCCTCTCTCCCCTTCCAACCGGACAAATGAAGATTGTTTTATAATAAGCGTTGAATGACTTCCTTCCCTATCCTGTCCGCAGATACGTCTTGGACGTGTTCGCAGACGGTGTCCATTTTAAGGGATTGTGTTGAAGTTGCCCTTAGAAAGATGAGAACTCTTTTCTCTTGATACTTTTTTTCCTTTCTAAAAGGCCTATGGCCATATATTAATAATTCACATGACCTTACAAACACAGTGATACAAATTTTAATCAAAGCCCCGGGGGTGTTGAAGTCTTCTTCATCATGTATCCATAGGTCATCAGCATGGCTTGACGCCGCGTGCAATAGCATGGAAGTAATACCTTAGATGTTATATTATTTGTGCATCTTATCATCATTGCAACAATATCATATTGTATTAATTAATTACTTTGGTTATTTTATTCATCTTTTTGTTACATAGTGGATAAGTAAACTCCTTCTCTCTTTCGTCTTCCACGCTGATGCTCACTCCCAAGCATTTCACAAACTCTTTTTGTCAGATTTGGGAGCTATCTGGATTGTTTCACAATTTTAGACTGAGCCTAACTATCACTTGTAGTGCAAACCTCATTTATTCGACAAATGGAGATATTTTTGAATAGATATCAAGTGAGCTCCAAATGACTTGAGTTTTGTGTGTGGCCTCATTATAGTCTAGAGAGACTATGTTTGTAATTAAAAGTACTAAAAGTCCAATTTACGTTTTGTTTTGCATATTCGTGTTCCTCGTGTCGAGGGCTTTGAAACTAGACCATTCTTGAATATGTTTGTGAATCAGTTTTATGAAAATTTATCATATAAATAATTTTAGATTAAACTTTCACTTTCTCTTAAACCATACAGGAGAGCTGCATGTCGTATATGTCGCACAAAAATGACAAAAATATGGTAGATCGGTCATTTTATAAACTAATGTATTTGGTAGAGTGGTAAGTCGCTCATGCTCGAACCAAACCTTGGGTCTGCTGCAAAAAGGTCGGCAAGACCGACACAAAGGCCTAAAAGCAAAAAAATTCACCGGCGGGAACCAATCACAGTAATGTGTGCGGCCCTGATTGGCCATGGTCATCCTTGGACTTTGGATCCATTTTTGCTAGACCAAAGGATTAATACTACCGGTGTTTGTAGTGAGAGATGTCTTGCCAGACAACCACGCTTCTCATATCGAAACCATTAAATCCATGCAAATTTATACACGACGATCATACACATGAATATCACATGTAAATAACATTTGTTCATAGTGAAAATACATAGTTCAAACATAAAATTGATTCCAAGTGCACAATTCAAACATTAAACTCCTTGGTTTTCATCCACATATGCTCCACAAGATTATTGAGTAGTTGTGCCTGCACCTAATGATCTCAAAGACGATAATGCATCTCTAGAAAATTCAGAATATGATCTACATCTTGTTGCTGGATGTGGTCTTGTTCTTCAGACTTCTCAAAATCATGGTTCGGGTTGTCCCTTCACCCCTTTCCTCGACAATTATATTATGCTAAATGGCACAACACGTCATCAGCTGTCACAAAGTCTCTGATTCTCACATCATTGCAGCTCCAAGAACAATACACCAACGAGCTTGGAGCACTCTGAATGCCCTCTCCACATCATTCCTAACTTTTTTTGCACAGCTGCAAAGTGGCATTGTTTGTTTCCATGGGGATTGGATATTGTCTTCACAAACGTTGCTCACTGAAGATATATACCATCGATAGGTAGTACCCCATATTGTAGTTGTACCCGTTAATGATGTAGCTTCATGGCGGCGCTTTCCATTACAAAGTCTCCTGTACATCGAAGATCGCTGGAGCACATTCATGTCATTATGAGAACTAAGCATGCCAAATCCACAAGTCCCTTATGCCATTGCTTCTAGTATGATGGTGGCTCTTTTGGTGTGACCTTGGTACATCTCGCGCAAACCTTTGGGGTGGTTCTTTCATTGCTAGTGCATGTCATGAACTGAACCGAGCATGCTTGGAAAACCTCTTGCTGCTCCAATAGCCATTAAATTTTCTGTATCTTGCAGATTTGGTTCTCTCAGACACTCTACTCCAAACACTTGCATCACGTCGCGGGGAAATCTCACAATGGTCTATAGGCATGTGCTCTCCCCCAATCCAGACCATCTCACCACTAGCATCAACGGTGGTACATAATGCAAGGACCCTCAAAGCATTTCTTCTTAGGAGAGAATGATAGTTGTCCGCAACAATCCCTGTTGAGCTTTAAGTAGGGATCAAGTGCCTCCACTCCCTCCACCACGTGCAATAACAAGGGTTTGCACATACCAAAGCACCGACAAAAAAATGTATCACAGAATGTTGACCCGCTTAAAGTAATCTTTGTTGAGAAGCCGTGCTCCAACGACCCTATCCCAGTTCAATACATTTCTCCCTTTGATCGAAACCTTGAAGTTCAAATTGTGCTCCACCTCCCTATTCATTTCCTCATGGATGCTCATGGTGATCATCATCGCGCATCTTGTTCAAATCTAACGAATCAAAGAACTCCTTTTGAATTAATTCATCAAGCTCCTTGTTTCCATAATCATAATTTGACGAAACCCCCCGAATCTACCATTTCCCCTACAAAAGAATCAATATACTTGGGCAATTTGTCGAACAGTGCAGTCCGAAAATAGCTGAACGTACCGCGGTGTCGTCTAGGACGGCAACACTGCCTGGGGCGGTGATATTGGCGGGAAGGGCTCGAGACGGCGGCGGAATAATTACCCCGAGTGTTCCATGTTCTAGCAGGTGTCAAACAATGCTAATTTTTTTATATATTACTTTTTATTATTAAATTTGTCACATATTATGCCGGTTCAAAAATTTGCAAACATATAACAGCGTCGGCCGTGGTGAAGCCGACTGGTTCCAGTCGGCTTTGTGGAAGCCGACAGGCTCTTGTCGGCCACGGGGAAGCCGATAAGTGGCTGCTCGGCCACGTGGCAATCGATTAGTGGATGGAACACCTCACTCGGCCTGGCCCCCTCCAGTCGGCTATGCCCAGGCCGATTGGGTCCAATCGGCTTAGCCAGAGCCGATAGGACCCAGTCCTACATCGGCCGCGCCGCTCCCCTTCTTCCTCCTCTCTTCTTCTCTATTCTTCCTCTCCTCTCTCTCCACCCGAACCAACCCCGATTTCTGCATGATTGTTGAGCCGATTTCTTCCTAGTTTTCCATCGTAGGTTGATTCTAGAGGGTTAGGGGAGGCTAGGGAAACCTCGATCTCGTGATGGGGTAGCTCGTAGTGGTGGTGGTGGTGACCATTGTGGAGGTGGAGGTGGAGGTGGAGGTGGAGATTCCGGTGTTTGTCGTCTGTTCCCGTGTTTGAAGGCCACCGTTCGTCGTTTATTCACACGCTTCAAGGGTAAGATTCAACGTCCAGTCCCGTAGTATTATGTTGTGTCGATTATTTTAGTTGATCCGGTAGCTTTG
>CBMN010036237.1:0-18750 GCA_000582825.1 Hordeum pubiflorum
GGGAACGGTGGGAGGCGGGATGAAAAAAAGGACGAAAAAAAACCAGACGAAAATAAACCCGGAACGGAAGCTACCAACTCCCCAATTAGGGGTAGAGATATATATAGACTTATTTTAAAGTATAGATTCATTTATTTTGCTCCGTATGTAGTCCACATTGAAATCCCTTAAAAGTTTTATATTTAGGAATGGAGGAAGTACATTGTCAACATCCAGTTTAAAGAGGTCTCCTTTTGGCTTCTGCTAGGGGTGTGCATCTTGGTCCCTCGGCTAATCCACCTTTTGACTGACATTTTCATATTAACGATAGTTTCATCGTGCTGAGAAGGTCGTAACACAACCGAGTCCCATATGAGCGGCTCCGGCGGACAAAAAAACCTAACGAAGCCTCCACCACAGATCCTTCTGGTGATGCATATCTTGCCCGAGCTGCAGACGATTTCTAGGGTGCATGCTTTGCCTCTGTCGATGGAACATCTGGACTCACTAATGACTCAAGTATGGTTATGCCGTCACCCACACCACCATCTGCAAGACCAACCAGGCGCTCGTCTTTGTGGAGCATGGAGGGTTGGGCGCCTGTTGTCTTCCATTCGCCTGAACCCATCGGCCATGTGGTTCCTGCGAGTGACGAGCTTGTGGCGTCCAATGCACTGACGCCTGTTTGTGAGGCTATCTTCACTAAACAGTTTCAAGAATTTATCATCAAACGAGTGGATCTGACAATTACAGGTGGTTGCCTTCTGAAAGAGAAGGCAACTAGTGACCAAAGCAAGAGGGTTCTCTAGCCATCGATCTGACATCTTGAAGAAGAATCTTGTTGGGAGCAAAAATAAGAAAAGTGATACCATAGAGAAGGCGCCCGCGGCTGCTTGGTGGACGATTCTCTTATTCTCAGGCGGTTGTGTTTGATGTCATTGTCGATGTGTTTATGATGAGGTTTCTTTCAATATTGCGATTCGTGGATTGATTTGTGGTTATAATGGATTGGAGACATATATTCGTCTGCTTGAATGGTTACGGGATTCATGCTTTCGAAGTAGACCACACATGGTCATATTATAATGATTTTCGCCTGATTTCTATTAATTAATCAGACAATCATTTTCTAGTACTTAATTAATCGCCGAGGCAATTCTTTTACTTCATTTTACGAAAATCTCTCGGAAAAGATGCGATGGTGAGAAAGGGTGCGGCGGCGTGCGAGAGCGAGAGGGCAGCGAACACACACGTGCGTGCGCACGACCGACCACCGGGGCCCACCTGGCGGTGACACACCCGCCCGTAGACGGCCCGAGAATTCCCCACTTCGAGGCTTCTTAGAAAACAACCGTGAGATCAGATTCGGGCAGGGCCGCGGAGTCGTCGTCGTCGTCGTCGTCGTCGAGCTCGATCCCCACCCCCACCACCCGCCCCGCGCCGCACCGCCCCGGAGATCGGAGCGCCCCACGGCAGGATCCCGATCTCGCCATGAATCCGGAGTAGTAAGTCGCATCCCCTCCCCTCTCCTCTGGTTGAATGGATTTGGGGCCTGTGTGGCCGGGATCTCGCGGGATCTGGCCCCGATCCCGGCGGTTCCTGTTTGGATGCAGCGTGATCTCGGAGTTTGCATTCGGCGGATTTCGACGTGATCCTTGGTTTTTGTCATGTTTTGGGGCGCCTAGGAAAAGTAGCGTTCGTGTAGTAAGATTTCCCCTCGGTGCGTTTGGAACACGGGAGCGAGCCTAGGGGAATCCACATGAATTCCATAGGATTTGTTTTCTCTCTCGATCGCGTAGCAGAGGAGCTGCCGGGCAGCCGAGCCTAGGGAAATTCACAGGGTTGTAGTACCAGAGATTTATTTCACCAAATAATTAGAGGCGGCTTCAGTGACGATGGCAAGCGATGAACCTTCTGTTTGGCAGTGGTTTAGCCATGTTATTATTACTTCTCCCGTGACTGCCCGATCCCTGTGTTTCGTTACCAGTATGCTTGCTCTAAACTTATTTTAAGGGGTGACTGACTACGGTGATAGGCCCATGAACGATCTGAAAACGCATCTCGTTGTTGTACGGATTAGACATTGTTGGTTGGAATGTCGGTAGTGTGACCCTACGATGCTTAGTGCATCCATATGCTTTTGTGATCGTATGCTTGCTCAATCCGGTCGGTGATGTTTTTATGTTGTGCACATGGGTATTGCTTCTGTACCTTGTGAATGTAAATCATTGGAGTTATTCTCTTGGTTAGTATTGTAGCTGTTGTTTAGCTTCACTATATTTCACACTGTTCCAAATATCGGCCAGTTAACTACCGATATGGTCAGTTAACTGCTATTTGGAACGTGCTATTCGAGCCATTAACTGGTAGGTCCAGTTAATTTGTCTGACAAGCCGATTTATCAGCTGTCAGTCCGAATTACGGCTGGGCCAATTAACTGCTAGGCATTTTTTAGACCAAAACTGGCCCGTTCTCTCCCGACTTTTCAACGTACAGGTTTATGGCCAACATCAAGGCAACAATTTTCCTTGTTGATATGTAGCCTAGGATTGCATGTTGCTATATAGCCTAGGATATATAGATATGACCTGCCCATGTCCGATGCTTACACCAGAATCGCCGCCTGCTGCTCCCCTAATTCCGTCGACGACGATGCAAAGGCGTCCCCGGCGTTTGCCTGTGGCCGCATCTGCCCTCCGCTCCAGATCGGGATCCTGGGAGGAGATAAGGAGAGGTGGCGGACTCCCCGGCGCACACCGGCGTTGGCCGTCGGCCACATCGTTCGAGCCACCGCAGGATGCTTTGACTTCACCGGGTGTCTCCTTTGCTTCATCCAGATCGCGCCCAACAGCTCCCCTGGAGAGACAGAGAGAGCTCGGGGAGGATGCGATGTGGTAAGCCATGGCTTCAGTAAGGACGTGGGAGAGGAGGCGGAGATGGGCGGCGGCGCAGGGCGAGCTGCGAAGGAAGTGCGAGGAGTGGGAGGCGACTGCGGGTTGCCTTTTCTTCGTAGGGAAGGAAAGGAAAAAAATTACCCAGTGCAGGTGTTATCTCGGGACGGTATATTCTCTCCCTTTCTCTTTTTTTTCATCTCGGCACAGTAAAAAACGGGGACGTGGCTAGCACCAGCGAGCGCCCAGACCGTCGCTCTTGGAGAGTGTAATGACCCTAGTTAATCTCCCGATAAATAGTTTACCGATGAATTCAGTTAAATGGTCGATTTGCCGATTAATCCCTACTCAGCACCCAACCAATATGGTACCAGTTACCGATATCTTGAACATTGCTAGTATTTCATCTTAGTTATGTATTGACATTGGAAACTGTTACCAAATAAGCATGGTTCGTTCAAGCAACCAGTCTAGGGAAGCATGTGCTTATTTAGTTAGTCTCCGTGCCATACTGTTGTTGTAAAAAAAAGGACAAAAAAGAAAGAGTTTCCACGCGTCTGTCTAGTTGGTCCAAAATCGGCCTGGCTTGGTGGAGCTTGGTCATTTCCCAGCGCATTCACATATTGTCAGATTGACTGAGGGAAAAGCGAGACGCCAAGAACTCGGGCAAGTCCGTCGTAAGGCCGCCTGCCTCCGCGGATTCGATCTCGATCCCCGCCGACAAGCAGATCCCCGTCCTCCCGCCTGCCAGATTGGACCCCGATCCCGCCATGAATCCCGAGTAGTAAGTCCGATCCCCATCCTCTGTTTTGCCCCCAGCAAGTCCGATTGGGGCTGGGGCTTTTAGGCTGAGATCTCGCCGGATCTGGCGCGCGGGAGAGTTGACTCTCGATCCCAGCAAAATCGTCGCGTTTTCTTTTTTTTGTCTGGATCACGTCCACGAGGGGAATGCAACGTTTCTAGGAGAGTTTATGTTTAAACTAGGTGGAATTCGATGCTAAATCGTTTCTGTCTGGACCTATCTCGCTGGATGCCGCTGGGTAGATGTACTTTTTCTTGCTTGGTTAGTGTTTCCAGGGGTGTTTATTGTGGATTTCGGATTTCTACTATCTAATGGCAGTAAAAGAACAAGGCAATTTTGGTTGCACAAAGAGGATAGGTAGATTTTGGTGAATTATGTAATGTTAATATCACTTGCACCATCTCTAGTTTCGCAATCACTTTGTTTTTCCTCCCAAAAAAGGAAAGGAGAAGGGTGTTGCATCCAATCCATCTCCACAGTGTAGATGCGGGTAGAGTATTCTAGTTATTGATACTGTTAGCTTAATAACCAATAAATAGTCAATCAATAGATATGCACCAGCAAACAACATTATACTGAAATAGTGTATTAGGCGGCAAATGGCACATAAGAGTTTAGACGATAGATTCTCTACAGCAGGTAGGGATTGGGGGTTATACGCTTTTTTTATATAAACAAAGTAGGCTAAATTATGGATCGAATTTGCATATTCGTAGAGTGCCCAAGTCTGCTTAACATCCTTTACAAGCATGACCAAATGGTTGTTTGTTCGGGCAAATTCAGTACCAAATGCTTGTTTGTTCATGTTGTATAAAGTCTTGGGCTGATATAACTGTTCGTTCGGTTACTGCTGTAACACTCATTCAATGTTACAATATCATTATATCTTAATGCTGCAAGGGGGGCTATTTTACATGCTATCACACACTAGTGCATAGGGATCAAAGGGAACTACTCCCTCCATTCCTAAATATAAGTCTTTAAAGAGATTTCACTATGGACTACATANNNNGCAAAATGAATGAATCTACACTCCAAAATATGTCTATATACATCCGTATGTAGTCCATAATGGAATCTCTACAAAGACTTATATTTAGAAACGGAGGGAGTACTAGCTTAGCAAAACTGACATTCTGGCCGAGTATTAAACAGCAAAATATCTGTTCATCTGTCACTGCTTAGTTGTCTAAGCCTGACAATATTGTTCGATTTAATTGTTCCGTGTTATTATCTTGAATACATTGCTGTTTGAATTTATTTTTCAGTCTTGCAAGCCTGGAGATAGTTACTGTATCTTATTATCATCTAGAAAATGCCATCACTACTCGGTTTCTTCTCTGCACACTGTGTTTGATGGAGACTAACATTCTCTTATTTGATCTTGCAGTGATTACCTCTTCAAGCTTTTGCTTATTGGAGACTCAGGTGTTGGCAAGTCATGTCTTCTGTTAAGATTTGCGGTAAGAATCTCTATCTCAAGCACGATCCATTTTGCTATCTATGTATGCCCTTGAGGACAACCAAGTATAGTTACTAATAAATGTACACATGCTTTTTATGTGTTTGCCTCTCTTTAATATTTTGACTCTCTTGGCAGGATGACTCATACCTGGATAGTTACATCAGTACTATTGGAGTTGATTTTGTAAGTACATTTACTTTCTGCATTTTTTTTTGGCTGGTACAGATCCTTCTATTGAACTTAGCTCCTTTAAAAAAATGTTGACAGAAAATACGGACTGTGGAGCAGGACGGAAAGACTATCAAGCTGCAAATCGTGAGTCTAGCTTATCTCATGATTTACTTGATATTCATGATGTTGCTAGTAACCAAGCATGCCTGTGCAAGTACCATTGAGTTGTGAGTTTGTTGATGATCTGTAAAACTTCATTGAGACATAGTTCTTCCAGTGACCACTATTATTTTGTGGGATGCAAATCATAATTGTTAGTTGAAGTTGATTGATATGAAGCAGACACAATCAACCGCTTCTCCTGAATATATATGAACTCTGTTAATCACTTTGTGGTTCTCTTTAATCTGTCCAGTTAATATAACCCGACAATTAGATGTTTTCATTATTTGGAAGTTTAGAAATGAAAAATAGATGTAGCTCAGTTTGAACGTGAGGGATGGCAATCTTGCAGCTTATGTGTATGTGCTGTTCGGATTGGGCAATTCCTCTATTTTTCATCTCCCACTTCCGTTGCGGTGATACATGCTAGTATTATCCTTTTCAAAGTTATTAAACCCCTTCATTCTACAACCTTTTTTTCAGTGGGACACTGCTGGGCAAGAACGTTTTAGAACTATTACCAGCAGCTACTACCGAGGGGCCCATGGGATTATTGTAAGTCCGCTTATGCAAACTTCATTTTAGTCAGATTACAAAATTTACTTTTATGATGGCTTGACCGGAATATTCAAATGATATTGCAGATAGTCTATGATGTGACAGACCAAGATAGCTTCAACAATGTGAAGCAGTGGCTGAACGAGATTGATCGCTATGCTAGTGAGAATGTGAACAAGCTTCTCGTGGGGAACAAATGTGATCTCGCTGACAAAAGAGCTGTATCATATGAAACAGCAAAGGTACCAACATTATTTTTAGCTGTTCACTTCACAATCTGCAGATTCCAACCTTTCATTCACCGAAGGCATTCTCATTGCTATTTGTGTTTTTTTCTTATGTGTGTATATATAGGCATTTGCTGATGAGACTGGCATTCCATTCATGGAGACCAGTGCAAAGAACGCCCTGAATGTTGAACAGGCTTTCATGGCCATGGCTGCTTCGATCAAGGATAGGTTTGGACCCAGACTGAAACTAGCATTCATGATGGTTTATATTAATGTGCTAGTCTATGAACTTTAGAGATGAAGAACTTACTGAAAACAATGCCCTATGTTTCCAGGATGGCTAGCCAGCCAGCCGCAAACAACGCTCGCCCAGCGACTGTACAGATCCGCGGGCAACCTGTCGACCAGAAGACCAGCTGCTGCTCTTCTTAGAAAACCATGCAAACTTGATGATGCTCCATCACCTTTATACATGTTTTCTTATTTTTTTTACTTGTTATATCTTTGTTCTTTTCTTTCTAGTGTACCTGCCTTCTGAAATTGTGTAACTTGGATGAATATCTTATATTCGCAGTTGTTTTTATGGTTAACTTGGGATGACACTGCTGGTCATAGTACTCGATCTGTATCTATACGGTTCCATCGCTAACGATATTATATGATAACTGGATTCTTTTTTCCCCTCTCAGCGAGAGACAAACAAATAGAGGCAATATGATGATTTTTTTTTTGGCAATTGGAGTATGATTATCTGATCTTGTAATATGGTTGACTCCTGAATTATCATTCTGTAAAAAAGTCCACTACGAGTATGCTTTCAGGCCGTTGAGCATTTCAATGAAGTGAGCTCCCTGAATTTGTAAAATTGATCAATTGTTATTTGTAACACTGAGGAGGTCATTGTCTGCATGAAGTCCTGGGTCTTCACCTTTTTCTTCTTGAGGGAAAGCCTTGCATATTACTTTGGCAGTTTTTATTACTTGCAAATAAGGATACATCATTTTTAGATTACATCAACTAGAAAATCAGGAGGCTCATCCTGTCAGGTAAAAGTACTGCCGTATCGGAGCCTTCTGCTTTGCTAACTACATATTTGCCTTCCTGAGACAGTGGTTAAATAAAATATAGAGAAATTTGCGGCATAATAATGTGCATTCTCATAGACCGTTGTCGCCTGTCAGATAGAATCGTCACCATTCAGCGGGGAGGCGTTTTGGCTTCCGTGTGCATTTGCACCCGGATGAACAGTAACCCCGAAAATAATAGTAAATGTTTTTAAAAAATTCTGAATTTTTTGTAGGCGTTTGTGTTAGTGTCGCAAGTATGCTTGACAATTTTCATGCGAAACGAAGCAGTGGTGTTTCGTCGGTGAAAAAACAAAATTGGGTGTCACATTTTTGGGTAACAATTGATGTTCAATTTGTGTTTTTTTGCGAGAAAATGCTTAACTTTTTGCCTAAAAATCTCCATGTAGCGTTTGGATGTGACAGAGAACACATAAATTTTTTGTTGGATTTTTTATATATTTTAAAATTCATTTTCCGTGGGCAGGAGCATGTGTTCCCAGGAGCCGAATTGCATTTCCCCCATTCAGCGTGACTTCTATAGCTTCCATATTAACTTACTACATCAGCCAGTGTTTGCAAAAATGAGCCCACCTCTGAGAGCCCGGGCTTTTGCGGTACCAACATCTTCAATGAAGGGAATACCACTCACCAGGATAGCACCAGATCCTCCCAAACCATTGTCACTAACAAATGTAGTGTCAACATTCAGTTTAAAGAGGCCTTTTTTTGGCTTCTGCTCATGTCTTGGATTTGCACCTTAGTCCCTTGGCTAATCCACCTTCTGAGCCGTGAGATTCATATTAATGATAGTT
The DNA here is from genome assembly GCA_000582825.1 of Hordeum pubiflorum. Taxonomy (NCBI): domain Eukaryota; kingdom Viridiplantae; phylum Streptophyta; class Magnoliopsida; order Poales; family Poaceae; genus Hordeum; species Hordeum pubiflorum. The sequence continues at coordinate 8,138 of CBMN010036237.1, forward strand.
TCACCATGCCGAGAAGGATGTAACAAACCGAGCCCCCGTGTTGCTCCTATGTGAGCGGCTCGGGTGGACGAAAAAAAAAAACTAACGAAGCCTCCACCATAGTCCCTTCTGGTGATGCAGATCTTGCTCGAGATGCACACGATGTGTGGGGTGCATGTTTTGCCTTTGTCGATCGTGTATGACCTTGAGCATGGTTATGCCACCACCCACTGCACTAGTGCCAGAGACCAACCAGACGCTCGTCTTTGTGGAGCATGGAGGATTAGGTGATGTTGTGTTCCACTCGCTTGAGCCCATAGGCCAGGTGGTTCCTGCGAGTGACGGGGTTGCGGCGTCCAATGCATTGGCGCCTATTTTCGAGGCTATTTTCGCTAAACAGTTTCAAGAATTAATTGCCAAACGGGTGGATGGCAATGACGGGTGGTTGCCTCATGGAGGAGAAGGCAACTAGGGACAAGAGCAAGAGGGTTTGCTCTGGCCATTGTTCTGACATCTTGAAGAAAAAACCTTTTGGAAGCAAACGTAAGAAGAATGACACAATAGAGAAGGCGTCAACGGTTGCTTGATAGGACAAATATGTTATTCTCCGATTCTCATGTTCAATGTCACTGTCTATGTGTTTATGATGGGGTTTCTTTGCAATGTTGTGATCTATGGGTTGATTTATGGTTATAGTGGGTTTGGGGGCATATTTGTTTGCTTGGATGATCATGGAGATTCATGCTTTGGGAGTGGACCACACGTGGTCATTTGTAATGGTTTTCGCCTGATTTTTGTCATTAATTTAGACAATTCTATTCTATTTAGTTAATCGACGAGACAATTCTTTCTCTTCCTTTAAAAAAAAGGCAATTCTTTCACTTCAAACCACATGAAGGCTATGGACAGGAAGAAGTGCATCAAGAAACAAGGTTCGTCGAAACCTCCCGAGGGCTATTTTAAAATGAATATCGATGCTGCTTTCTGTCTTCAGGAGGAGAAGGGGGCTACTAGAGTTGTGGTCAGAGATGACCATGGACATTTTGTGGCGGCAAGTAACAACATAATTGAACATGTAAACTCGACAGCTATTGCTGAAGCTAGAGCGTTGAAAGACAGGCTCGTCCTGACATGTCAAAGTTGGATGCGAGAGGATATTGTTCAACTCAGACTGTTTGAAAATTTTCCAAACTATGCATGGTGAAAGTTTTTTAGCAACTGAAGCTTACGAAAAGTGTGTATCTAGGAATTTATTTCATGTAATCATAGAACATTGTCCGAGAGAGAGGAATACTGTCGCTCATTTGTTAGCTGCCCATGTAGAGGGATCTCATACTTGTGTCTCGACGCGAGATCCTTTGGCTTTCATTGTACATAGCCTAGTGGACGATGTAACTATGTTCAAAAATGAATAAGGAATTAATAAAGGCTTTTCTATTAAGAAAATGGTGCGGCGGCGTGCGAGAGCGAGAGGGCAGCGAACACGCACGTGCGCACGACCGACCACCGGGGCCCACCTAGCGGCGACACACCCGCCCGTAGACGGCCCGAGAATTCCCCACTTGGAGGCTTCTTAGAAAAACAACCGTGAGATCAGATTCGGGCAGGGCCGCGGAGGAGTCGTCGTCGTCGTCGTCGTCGAGCTCGATCCCCCACCACCCGTCCCCCGCCGGCGCCCCCTCCGGAGATCGGAGCGCCCCACGGCAGGATCCCGATCCCGCCATGAATCCGGAGTAGTAAGTCGCATCCCCTCCCCTCCCCTCTGGTCGAATGGATTTGGGGCCTGTGTGGCCGGGATCTCGCGGGATCTGGCCCCGATCCCGGCGGTTCCGGTTTGGATGCAGCGTGATCACGGAGTTTGCATTCGGCGGATTTCGGCGTGATCCTGGTCTTTGCCATGTTTTGGGGCGCCCCGTTTGGTTACGGGAAAAGCCTAGGAAAAGTAGGGTTCATGCAGTAAGATTTTCGTTCTCTGCGTTCGGAACACGGGAGCCTAGGGAAATTCGGTAGGGTTCGTCTTCTCTCTCGATCGCGTAGCAGAGGCACTGCCGGGCAGCTGGGCCTAGGGAAATTCACAGGGCCGATGTGGTTTCAGTGACGATGGCAAGCGATGAACCTTTGTTTGGCAGTGGTTTAGCCATGTTATTATTACTTTTCCCGTGACTGCCCAATTCCCGTGTTTCGTTACATGTATGCTTGCTCAACTATGGTGATAGGCCTATGGCAGATCTGAAAGCACTTCTCGCTGTTTTACGGATAAGACATTGTTGTTGGTAGTGTCACCCTACGATGCTTCGTACATCCATATACAAGCACGATCGTATGCTTGCTCAATCCGGTCGGTGATGTTTTTGTATTGTGCACATGGATATTGCTTCTGTACCTTACAAATGTACATCGTCGCTCACCGAATTGTTCTCTTGGTTAGTGTTGTAGCTGTTGTTTAGCTTCGCTATTTCATCTTAACTATGTATTTACATTGGAAACTGTTACTTATCTATTCAACTATTTTTTTTTATCTCTTGAGAGTAACTATTCAAATTTTCTAACATCCACTGCAGTACTACAACCGAATCTAATTTGCTAAATATTATGTATATTGAATAGCAGAATATCTTTCTATGCATTGATGCACAAACTTCTAAGCCTCAAGATATTGATATTATCTAATTTTGGCATATAGTTGTCTTAAATTTATTGATCTTTGTGTTTCTTCTCAATGTTCTAAGCATGGATATAATATCCTGCTACTGTGTCCCATTTTGGTATTATTTCCATGTAAATGTTGCCTTGTTTATTTCCCATAGTACACTTGATTGAGACTAATATCCTGTTACTTGACATGGCAGTGACTATCTCTTTAAGCTTCTGCTTATCGGAGACTCAGGTGTTGGCAAGTCATGCCTTCTCTTAAGATTTGCCGTAAGAATTCTTATCTAAAGCATGATTTGTTTACTATCTTTTCTAGGTCTTCCCTTTTCTAATATGCATCTTCTTCTTAAAAGTTAGATGTAAGTTGTCTTCGGGATATCATAGAATCTGTCAATTTGTTTTTAGGCTTAGTAATCTGTATGATCTCTCAAAAACTACCACAACTTAATATGAATAAGGTGTTCATTGTCGGTAGCTACTGTTTCTTAACAACGTGGAGAGGATCCCCATAATTGTGTTGTTAATAGTTCATTTACTCTGGCCTTCTTAACATTATTTACTCTGTTGGCAGGATGACTCATACCTGGAGAGTTATATCAGTACTATTGGTGTTGATTTCGTAAGTATATTTACTTTCTTGGTTTGAGTGTTAATGTTCTGGCTACCTTAGTTAAACTTGGATCCTTGTTTTCTTCCAACTTTGTCGATAGAAAATACGTACCGTGGAGCAAGATGGAAAGACTATGAAGCTGCAAATCGTGAGTCTATTCTTTCTTGTAGTTATTTGATCTTTGCATTCATATGGTCAAGCTCAAGCATACCTTTTCTTTATGTCCAGTATGCATGTACCATCGAATCCAGATTGCCCTCTTTTATTTTGCGGAGTTTGCTGAATTTTTCCCTTTTCATAATACATCGTGTCGTATTCAGTATTTATGTGGTTGTTAGTTGAGGTCAGTTCACAGGAAACAGAAACACCAATGCATGAATATGTCGGCAACCGCACAAACACTTATCACCTTGTGGATTTTTTAGTTCCATCCATTTAAATTTGTTAACCCATTAAATGTTTATATTGATTGTCTTCTTTCGCATAAAGAATCATGCTTTCAAGATGTTTTTATATACCAAACAGATGTACTCCATTTTGAACAATCATATCTAGGAGCCTGATGGTATCTTATTTAAATACTTTGATGGTACGGTGGCTCATGCTGCACCTACCGTTAGCATTTGGCGATTCTTCCTTCCTTTTGTTACATTTAGTGATACAAGCTGTCTTTTCCTTTTCTTTAAACCCCTCTTTGGCACCTTTCCTTTTTATCAGTGGGACACTGCTGGGCAAGAACGCTTCAGAACTATTACTAGCAGCTACTATCGAGGGGCTCATGGAATAATTGTAAGTTTGTTTATACGAAATCTCATTTTTGACATGCTATTTAATGCGCATGAATGTTCCGCTTTTCATATATTGTGAATGTGAATACATATATACAAATGAGATTGCAGATTGTCTATGACGTGACAGACCTGGACAGCTTCAACAATGTGAAACAGTGGTTGAACGAGATTGATCGCTATGCTAGTGAGAATGTGAACAAGCTTCTTGTAGGGAACAAATGTGATCTCACTGACAAAAAAGTTGTGTCGTATGAGACAGCGAAGGTATCTTATGCTTTACTCATATCTGCTGAAGCATTCTTTCTGCACTTTGTGTTTACATTTGGTGTGTGCAGGCATTTGCTGATGAGATTGGCATCCCATTCATGGAGACCAGTGCAAAGAATGCCTTGAATGTTGAGCAGGCTTTCATGGCTATGTCTGCTTCAATCAAGGACAGGTGTGTGCTCCCAGGCAGTTTAATTAGCACAGGGTCTACACTCCTTAGCATGTTGCTGTTAACTGCTTTATGTTATTCCACTTCCTTAATTACAACAATTTATACCGACTTTGATTTGTTCCCCAGACCCAATCTAGTGAACTTGGTGGTTTATATAAATAATCTCATATGATGTTGTCCTATAAACCTTAGAGAAAGATCATATAATAATGAATCAAACATCTTGGTTTTCAGGATGGCGAGCCAGCCAGCCGCTAACAGCGCTCGCCCAGCCACGGTGCAGATCCGCGGGCAACCTGTCGAACAGAAGACGAGCTGCTGCTCTTCTTAGAAATGCAGGCTGCCGCCGTCCGTGTAACCCAAATGGAGACGCAAACTTGGCCGCGCCATCCTTGAGTCCATGCTTCTACATAGGCCTACTACATCTTACACCTTCATTCCATTCTTTCTAGTGTACTTATTAGCTCTTGAATCGTTGGACTTATAACACCGGACGGAGTTTGGAGACAGCATCTTCTTCTAGTTGTGTATCTTGAATGGTTATGTTATGGTTTGCAGCTGTTACTTTTCTTCCCTAAATTTAAGATGATTTCTACTTTCACTTGATCAAAATGGTCCGTTGTTCAAAATATTATCCGACAATATGCTTATCTCTATGGTATAAAAAGTTCCTGATTATAATTTCCAAGGTGCACTTGTTGATTGTTGAAGGCAGCATTAGGAAATGTGAAGACTTTTAGTTGCTGCGCACAACATGGCAAATTGGCAACATTAGATCAACTGGGAAGTCTGCTCAAGTCCAAGGACTGTCTGCTTCTCCATCAACACATTTCTTGTGTAAGACTTGTGGGCCAATTGCACCTTTCAGAGAACACATTTGGACAAAGATTTATGTTCAGCTGGATATACCCTTCTTTTTACCCATATTGCTTAGGCTGTGTTTGGTTGAGTTTTTTTTACCAACTTCTGCTTTGAAAAGCTAAAAGCTAACCAAAGGGGTAAATGTTCAAAGCAACTTTTGAGAATCTGTAGCTTTTTCCTAGTGTAAATTTCAAAGCTGGGGGTGCTTCAACTTTTCAGCTTCCAACTTTTTCACAACAACTTTTTTAGAATCTGCAGCTCAACCAAACACAACCTTAGAGTTTACTGGCTTGGTGCGTTCCCAGAGCAAGTAGTCTAGCTCCTTCGAAGAGGAGGAATACCAGAACTTCCCTTCCCGCTCCAGCTAGCAAAGCCGGTGGAGGAGAGGAGAGCAGGGGAGAGAAGATAAGTGAGCCCTGCTATTGATATTGGAGCATCTTCAACAACAGCCCTATTTTTGGGCACACGAAGTTTTTAGGGCATGAGATGGTAAAAATCAGTCTCCAACGGTTCCCCAAAAAAGAGGCTCCTCGTGTAGCAAATATAGGGCAGTCGGGCAGCTGCCCAAAAACACGAGGCTGCTTCCGGACGCCCGCCCACTGTTGGAAACCCTTGGATCCACTCGTCCGCCGGCCAGTGCTCGCCATGGCCGCCTCCTCTGACCCCTATATGCTCACCGCCCCTCCCGCCTTATTTTAGGGCAGCTGTTGGAGCATTTTTGTCCTATTTCGTGCTAAAAAAAATGATTTTGTGTCCTATTATAGGGCTGCCGTTGGAGATGGCGCTTGCTCGTGCAAAAAAAAAATCGTTTTTGTGGCCTAGATTTTGTACTCCACCATATTATTGTGACTAAAAATAGGGCTGATGTTAAAGATGCTCTTATAGGAAACAAATCCTCAAAATAAGTCAGGAGCTTCAGGAGACAATCATCGTATCTAAGTCATCTCGTCACTCGGTGGATATGATGCGGTAACAAGTAAAGAAGACACGATCATATGTAAGTCATGTCTTGCCACCCCGGTAGATGTGATGCATTAAGAGCATCTCCAACATGACGCCGAAACTGTCCTCTGTATGTTCAAGCGGACAGTCTAGAGAGAGAGAGAGCGCATACTCCAAACGTCCAATAGGAAGAAGGTGAAAAATGTACTAGTCTAAGGGCAAATACAATAAATACGAAGAAACACATAGGTAGAAGGTGAAAATGTACTAATCTAACGGCAACTCCAATGCCGTCCATCAAATCGGACACCCCAAATGTCCACGGACACGTCTGTACGTGGGCAGTCATCCAACCCTATGCACCAAATAAATGTCCGCCCCTTAAAAAGCCTAAACAAATGTTCATCATGCAACCTTAGTTTGAATCATCCATCAATAGCAATTCAACCAACAAAAACACCGGATGTCCAACAAAAATTTAAAATTCAACCAAACTCTTTGGACTTCATCAAGCTTTCTCTACTGTAGCTTGAACTTCTTCATCGACATATGTTGTTCACCCAGATGGGCTCCCCCTTGAGCTTCATCCAACAATGCGTCAAAGTGAAGGGATTGCCATCCATCCTTTGGTACACCGCGACATCGCGTGTAGGCTATACAATGCGTGATCATCAAGTTGCAACATTGAGTGAATCAAAGAATTGACCAACACATAGTGCAATAAGAAGAAAAACTTACAATCTTCATGATTGACACGCTTCAACGAGGAAGAGTAGGGCATGGGATACGGCGACGTCTCGAGTCTCGTGAGCCGGCTCGTGTCCCATGTCCTACTCTACCTCACAGGTGAGCGGACCAACACTTTGAGGAATGCAGCCGACCTTCGGACATGAACACGACGGAGCTGGACAAGCTCAGCTTAAAAATCGATTTACGTTACATATAATGTAAGATTGAATAAAACTTTATTTCATAATAATTGCATCCGCATACATGAGTTTATATAGGAGGATTACAAACCGACTAAGGCTATTACAATCGACTAGGACTCTAATAACTTGCGATCCAAGTAATAGTCTAACATCCCCCCGCAGTATATCGTGAAACGGTGTGGTAGCCAGGCCTTTTGTAAATATGTTAGCAAATTGAGCTGTAGTAGGAACGTGAAGAACCCGAACTTGTCCGAGAGCCACCTTCTCGCGAACAAAATGAATGTCAATCTCAATGTGTTTAGTCCGTCGATGTTGAACAGGATTCCCAGACATATAGACCGCTGAGATGTTATCACAGTAAACAATGGTAGCCTGTTCAATTGGGCGATGCAACTCCGAGAGCAACTGATGGAGCCAAATAGTATCAGCAACAACATGTGCCACTGCACGGTACTCAGCTTCAGCGGACAAGCGGGAGACCATTACTTGTCTTTTCGAGGACCAAGAAACCAAATTGTTACCAAGAAAAACACAGAAACCGGATGTAGATCTTCGAGTGTCGGGACGACCAGCCCAGTCTGCATCAGAATACGCGGTGAGAGAAGTAGGAGAAGAATTGTTGATGTGGAGACCATGATCAAGAGTACCTTTCAAATACCTAAGAATACGTTTGACGTGATTATAGTGAAGAAGACGGGGATCATGCATGTAGAGACAAGCTTGCTGGACAGCAAAAGAAATCTCAGGACGAGTGATGGTAAGATATTGGAGAGCACCAGTGAGACTACGATAAAGAGTAGCATCGGGAAAAGGTTCGCCAACAGCAGAAAGTTTGAAAGTGGTGTCGACAGGGGTGTGAGAAGATTGACAGTCAAGCATACCAGCACGATTGAGAAGGTCAAGAATGTATTGCCGTTGGGAAAGAAAAAGACCAGAAGAATCACGAAGAACAATAGTACCCAAAAACGATGAAGAAGACCAAGATCAGTCATAGAGAACTCAGATCGAAGTTGATCAATAATACGGTCCAAAAAACCTTGAGAAGAGGCAGTGAGAATGATATCATCAACATAGAGAAGTAAGTAAGCAATTTAAGAATTATGATGGTAGACAAAGAGAGAGGTGTCAGAAATAGAAGGATGAAAGCCTATTGTTTGAATGAAAGAGGAGAAATGTTGAAACCATGCTCTAGGAGCTTGTTTGAGACCGTATAGGGATTTTTGGAGAAGACATATGTGGTTGGGATAAGAAGGATTTTCAAAACCAAGAGGTTGTTGACAATACACAGTTCTTGGAGAGAACCATGAAGGAAAACATTTTTGACATCTAATTGGTGAATGGGCCAGGAGGAGGAGACAACAATACTAAGAACGGTGCGAATGGTACTTGGTTTGACAACAGGAGAGAATGGTTCATTGTAATCAATCCCATGCTGCTGAGAATAACCACGACATACCCAACGGGCTTTATAGCGGGAAAGGCTACCATCAGAGTGAAACTTTTGGCGAAAAACCCATTTGCCAGAGACAATGTTTGTGTTGTAAGGGCGAGGAACAAGCTGCCATGTATTGTTCTCAATTAGTGCAGCATATTCTTCTTGCATAGCAGCAGCCTAGTTGGGATCGAGGAGAGCAGATTTGTAGGATTTGGGGACCTAAGAGAGAGTGAGGGTGGCGTGAAGGTTTAGGCGATTGACGGGTTGACGGAAACCGGACTTGGATCGAGTGCGCATATTGTGTTCATTATTAGGTGGAAGTGTTGGAACAGCACGGGCTGGTAAGAGAGGAGAAGGAAGAGGGGTGTCCGACGCAGCGGAAGATGCGAACATGGGAGGGGGTGATGGTGGGTTGGGGGCTGGTGAAGGAGGCGGCGCTGAGGCAGGAGTTTGATCGTCGGTAGTAACGTTAGAAGGTGCTGGTGCGGCAGGGTTGCCGGCAGGTGGGAGTGCCGTGAGAGGAGCATAGAAAGGGAAGGGGGCACGGGGAGGAGAGGGTGTGGCCGAGGGGGTAATTGTGGTGGTGGGATCATTGCGTTGAGCAAAAAGGAAAATATGCTCGACAAAGGTAATGTGCCAAGACACAAGTACCCGGCCGGTGTGCAGGTCGAGGCATCGATATCCTTTGTGTTCATCAGGAAAACCTAAGAGGACACACGGGACAGATCGGGAAGAAAGTTTGTTGGGACAAGTAGCGGAGGTATTTGGGAAGCAGAGACTACCAAACACACGAATGTCGGAATAGTTGGGATGACACAAGAAAAGGGAGAAATACGGAGTGGTATTTGGGTTAACTTTGGAAGGACGGATATTAAGAAGAAAGGTAGCGTTGTGGAGAGCTTCTGCCCAGAATTTTGGTGGCATGGAGGACTGAATAAGAAGAGTACGAACAATATCGTTGAGAGTACGAAGAGAGCGTTCAACTTTTCCGTTTTGGGGAGAGGTATAGGGACAAGAAAAACGAAGAAGAATGCCGTGTTGGAGAAAGAAAGTACGATTTTTAAGATTATCAAATTCACGACCGTTGTCACATTGGATGAAGCGAATTGGGAGAAAGAAGTGAACAGAAACATATCACTGAAAATTGAGAAAAAGTGTATAAACATCAGATTTGTTGTGTAGGGGAAAGGTCCAGACAACGTGTGTAAAATCATCTAGTATGACAAGATAGTATTTAAAGCCAGAAACACTTGCAATTGGAGACGTCCATAGATCACAATGTATTAATTCAAAAGGATAAGTGCTAGAAGAGCTAGATGAACTAAAAGGAAGACGCACATGTTTGCCTAATTGACAAGACTCACAAAAGGAGGAATNNTGAGAATCTCTATTACAAGGTATTGAAAATTCACTAAGAACAGATGCTAAGACAACAGGGTTGGGATGTCCTAAACGCCGATGCCAGAGATCAACGGACGCCATCATGGATGTTCGAGGTGCGGCGGCAGAAACACCATGGAGAGAGTATAAGTCACCGGAGCTATTGAAGCGTGCGATCTCGGACTTGGTTTGATAGTCCTTCACAGATAAGTCAAAAAGGTCAAACTCAACAGAAACGAGATTATCACAAGTGAATTTGCGAATAGAAAGTAAATTTTTGATGAGAGCTGTTGCAACAAGAACATCACGAAGAAGAAGTGGTTTAGTGGGAGAGGGAAGTTGAGCCTGACCAACACAATACATTGGAATAGTGGAACCATCACCAAGAGTTATTGATTGGAAAGAAGATGGGGTACACGAGGAAAGAAAAGTACTTGATGCAGACATATGACTGGAAGCACCGGAATAAAAAATCCAATCCGTACCCGAGGAGCCTTGAGAGACAAAATTGTTCATGGCCTGGAGAAAAGCAGCTTGATCCCAGCTCGGCGTTGTACACTAGTAGAAAACAGGGCTTTGATCCGGGCCAGAT
>CBMN010036251.1:0-16952 GCA_000582825.1 Hordeum pubiflorum
GCGGCGGGAGGGGAGGAGACGGAACCCTAGTCGCCTCCTGTGTCGCGGGAGGGGGGCCGCCCCCGGCTTGCCGTTTGGCTGACAGGGTTTTGCGCCAAACAGAATTCTGCGGATTAAAGAAATTATGAGTGCACGTCGAGATCACTATTTTGAACTTTTCTAGCAAGTTGTTGTGGGAGTTTGATTGCAAGTCGTTTATGTCTCTTGTTTGGTTCCTGGGTTTAAGAATATAAATAAAACGATGGTTCTATTACTACTGGTTCATTGCCCATTTGCTACATGAGCACTCTTTGTAAGTCGAGTAAATGGCACTGATAGTCATAGAACTCGTCTCATGGATGCACTTTAGTCACATAACTTGTAAACTGAAAAAACCGTCACACAACTTGCACTAAGGGGGCTGATTTTCGTGTTTTGACCCTTTGCATAAAGTTTAGTCGGATCTGACCCCGGTTCGGAAGTATTTTGAGATCTGACCCTTTTCCTAGAAACAGAAGGCAAGGTAGAACAGCTACCGCCGAGATTCCTGACGGTAAAACTTGACTGCGTCGTTACATCCGTCTGAGATGAAAAATACCCTACCTCCAGGGCTCTTGGCTGTAGGTTGTGCAACCCTACCGCCAAAGAGCATGGCGATAGGCTATGCAACATGCACCGATCCTGCAAACTTTGCTTTTTGTAGTTTAGCAGGTGTTTAGCTGGTGGTTTCACCCCCCTAGTACTATATCTTTGCTCGTTCGAACTCTAAGCCAACCATCCATATGGCACCAGTGAGCTCGCCCTAGCAGCTGCTGCCACTCAGTTCTGCGCGGTGCAGACGGGCTAGCGCTTGGCCTCACACGCAACATGCATGCATGCATTGATGTATATCGTCTACTACCACTACTACTAGCCTCCTGCTTCATAGTGTTACCATTGACTGATGCGAAACTTGTGGCATGCCTACCGTCAGGCTGTTTGCCGGTAGGGTTGCACAGCCTACTGTTATGGACCCTTGTATTTTTCACGTTAAATAGGCATGACAGTGCAGTTAAGTCCTACCGTCAAGGTTCATGGTGGTAGATAGTTATACTCTACCGTTCAGACGCTATGATGATAGGAAAAAAGATCAGATTCTGAAATACTTTCGAATCGGGATCAGATTCGGCTAAACTTCAACGTAAAGGATCAAAACTCAAAAATCGGCCTACTACGGGTAAAGGGGCCAGCTGGCCGGGTTTTTTTTTATCACGCGTTGTGCACATGACGTGGTTTAGGCGTGGTCACGTGCGGGGGTGGGCGGCTTGTTTTTGCCAAAAGGTCCCTGTCTCTCAAGTAAATTGCTGATTGGTTAACGGGTATGTGCCAGTCGATTCGTGCGTCCCCGTGCCTATTCCGCCATGGGTAGTCGCTCCATCGCCTGTTGCGGCCTGCCATTTGAGTCCACCAGCTCATCTCGAGCCGCGATGTAGGGAGCGCTTTGTCCGACTCTGGCAAGTGCGGGCAACTTTCTCGCCAGAGTTAATTTCCGGTGGTGGGTCCAAGCTATCGGTAGTGCTTGCCTCTAACCGGTCATTGACTTGTAGGCCAACTCACGTGAGCACCGCCTAAGAGTTTGAAAAAAAAAACCGGCCAGCTGGTCGGTCCAAGGGCTGACATGGCAGATAGTGACCTATCTGCACCCGCAACCGCAAGTTGTGTGACGGATTTTTCTGATTTGCAAGTTGTGTAACTAAAGTGCACTAGCCAGACAAGTTCCATGATCGCTGGTGCCATTTACTCTTTTTAGTTTCTTTTCTCAAAAAATAGTCCTCTTATGATCTGAGTCTGCAAACAGAAATGCTACAATTTCGAACTTGTGCTACACCAGAACGAGGACACTGGGCCATAATTTATCCCTTGTGTTCATCACTGAGCCACACGTGTATTTCACAACATATGCAATAATGTAAACTCACGGCGTTGAGACAGAGCGAGCGATTCAGTTTCAGGGGCGCAAAGCTATAGCTAGCACCTTGTTCTGAAACTTCCACTTGGTGGCCGACTCCACATCCAGTGAAACTTTGTAAGATTCAACCGACCTGGCTTCAAAAAAAAAAAATTGTGGTAATTATCTTTCCAGAAATTCATAGTAATTTCTATGTGTTTTTTTACGGACATTTTAGGCGAAGATTATTTTCTAGTGGGTGTGCATGCAATCAGGGCGTAGCCAGGCCCCAGGCTACCCTGGCCATGGCCTGGGACGTGGGAACACTTTTTTTTGTTTACTGTTTGTACAGTAGCACAATAAATCACGGTTTACACTGTTCATTTGCTGTTGGCCTGGGGCGTTGTGAATTCCTGGCTACGCAATGCAATGCTTGGTGGCCGACGGCGACGTATCTTCGATGAGGCGCTTTCGTGCTGCCCGCCAGTCTGAGCCGGTGTTTGGACCCATCCGGCGCCTCGGTCTCTATATACGGCGGCAGTTTGAATAAATCTCTTGGCTTACTAGTCGAGGCAACGATGTTCCATTGTTGAATGAGGCGTGTGCTAAGAGCCGAGGGTTCAAGGAGAAGGTCAGCGGAATGTGGACACTACCCAATATTCGCTTGCCACTCAGGAACCAACAAGCGTCAAGCAATCACGTTCACGAATGCAAAAAGGAAAAAGATAATCACGTTCACACGTACGTCGGAAGTTTTCGTTTTTCTTTGTGTAGAATTTCTTGTAAACAAAACACTACATGGTGCGATCGGATCCCGACCCACCCTCTTCCACTCTCCCCCAAACCCCTTGTGGTTTCCCAGACACCGGCCGCCACTGCTTCCATCATCGCTATCGTCCACCGAGGCGTCCATCGTCGCTATCGCCTACTGTTTGTGTCCATCCTTGCCATCACCCACCCCTATGCGTCAATCCTTGCCAATGTCCACCTTGAGATTTGTTCGGTCAGGTCTTCGTCTTCGGGTTGTTGTTGTGCCTCTCATCACATGCCCTGAGCTTGGTTCGGTTGGTCTGTGTGGTCAGGCTGTTGTTGTGCCTCTCATCAGATGCCCTGACAGTAGCATGCCGCTTGCCGCTAAAGCTTTACGACTCAACTATCGACGACCACGATGGTTGGGTCTTCTACAAGTGTGTCAAACACATTGTCAGTCCCTGATGACGTGCTTTGCTCAATTTGAAGGAATTGGTCCATGTGTTATAGGAAATTTGTCATTTTTTGATATTTTTGATTAATGCATACATGTGATTCTAGCACTGGGAATTGGAGTATGTGGGCTATCTTGTTGATCACTAGATCCTCGTCAGGTAATGATGTGGTTGATGCACTTGGCGCAACAGAGGACGTAAGGGAAGAGTCCTCAAGAATGTTGCAACAAGATTAATTTCAAGTCCTCAAAAATGTAACAGGCTACTCAGAAGACATCATATGGATCATGATCAGTGGAGGTAATAATATGATACAATTTAAACATACAAATATTTCACCAATTAGACCTCTAAGCATCAACTGCAAGTAGTAATTAACATCAAAAGTGCAGATCCGAAGTAATATTCCCATATGGAAAAGTACGGTTGGAGATAGATGATGATGGAGGTGGTTCTAGTGGTGATGATGGTCTCCATTATGAACAGAGTGTTAGTGGTATTGATGCCTTTGAATTTACCCAGCTGGAGGGAAAGGGTCTTGGAAGATCGGCCTTCTAAGAGCCAAAAGTGTTTCGCTCCGTTCCCACCTTGAAGTTGGTGACGGAATATCCCGTAAATTAGACAAGAAGGGTTCACGTTAAAATAAGACCAGGGCCATCGGAGAAAGGCTAGGAAGCATCTTGTGGGACACACATGCCCTAGGGCCTGACCGCATGGGCCCAGAGGGGGCCTGTTTGTCCCAGGTATGCCCCTTGTCTCTTTTCCTGTGAGAAACTGCCAATTTTATTTCTTAATTTTTTTCTGGCTTCGAAAAAAATATTTTCTTCATTGTTCCCTATTTCCCCCCTTTTTGCAGCTTTTTGATAATTCCCCTTGTTGCATCATGCAAATTAAGACCAAAAAATCATAAGATAGCGTGATAATACATAAAACATGCATAATAATTAGCAAATGATAACTACAAATAGTGATGCAAAATGGATGTACCAAAGCTTGTCCAAATTCTCACCTAACCTCAGATGTATATAGGGCGGCAAGGCTGAACCTAGCCCCGAGGGATCCCGTTCACAGTCAAGTTCTAGAAGCTTCCATCCGGGTTTCCCTTTTTTTTTGTCTTTCAACGGTTATATTGTTTCATATTTTTTAATTTCTATTTTGTAATTTCTTTTCTATTTTTTGTTTGTTACTTCCATTTTTTTTCTTTCTCCTTTCGCATTTTACTTCATGAATTCTTTTAAAATTAAGAATTTTGTAATTCATGAATAATTTTTAATTTTCATTATTGATTTTAACAAAAATAATAATTCATGAATGCATTAATTTAATAAATATTTTTAGTTAGGAAACACATTTTCTAGTTTTGGAGCTTCTCTTAAAATTCATGAATAATTTTTAAGATGTGCAAACATTTTGGGAGTGATTTCAGAATCATGAACACATTTTTTAGTTCAGGAACTTTTGAACTTCTAGAATTTCTAAAGTTTGGAACCTGGTTTAGATTAGCGCTCATTTTTTTCATTGGAAGACCATTATGTTAATTCGTTATTTTTCGAAAAAAATCCAAACGTTTTATTGCGAGAGAATTTTATTGCTTGAACTTGTTTCCAATTCCGAAGTACACTAACAAATTATTTAACCTGCTAGTTGATTTTGTTTCCCAACAAATCAGTACAGTGAGCCCATTGAACGGGACAATAGGGCCAGCCCATCGTGGTACATCTCGCTTATTGGTTAGGGGACGTAGGTTCTGTATATACACACGTGCCCAGGTTGTTCTTTTGAAATACACACGTGCATCCATTTGATTCTTTTATTTTTGCATTTTTATTTTTCTTCATCTTTTTCATTTCCCTTTTCATTTCCTTCTTTGGCTTTTCTATAATTTTATTTTCCGTTCTCTGTTCTTCCACTTTTGTCTATTTCTTTCCTATTTTTCATTCATATTTACTTAATCTTCTTTATTTGCCACATATAACATAAAATATTCATAATGATTTTCATAAGTTCGTTTTTATTTAACAAGAATATCATAATATGTTCGAACCATATTAATTGATGCACCCTTTGTACAACTTTGCACAAAAATTCTACTAAGGATACCCTCAAACAAAAATTCTACTAAGGATGCATCAATTAGTATGAATCGGAGAGTATCATATTTATAAATTGTGTTCAATGTGTAATTAAAAATTCATTGTGTGTTTATTTTTTTCTCTTTGTGTATTTAAAAATTGTTGATTGCATAGTTTTCATCTTGTATTAATAAAATATTTTGTTTTCCTGGAAAAATCCATCATGAATTAAAAATTGTCTGCCATAAATCTAGAAAATATTTATCGAGTATATATGAAATTTTCATCATGTCTTAAAAATTTAAAATATTTCAATACGTGTTTTAAAACTATGTGATATTTCTGAAATAATAGATGAATATTTTTTATGATTTGACATAAAATATGAACCATTTTAATACACGGTGAACACTTTTAAATGCATGATAAATATTTTTTAATACATAATGAACATTTTCTTAGTACTCAATGGACACTATTTTAATTTCTTGTACCTTCATTTGAATTACATGAACAATTTTAAAACTGTCGGTGAACACTTTTATAATACCATATTTTATTTTATAAAATACCCTTTGATTCCTTTTAGGATATTAATAAATACATGTGATTAATTTTTGAAACAAATACATGAATATCTTTTTATTAGGAAAGCACTAGCCAGCCGACCAGGTATCTCTTTTGTACATAGATATATAAATAACATAAACATACATGTTATGGACGGATAGTCACTGTGGGCCGGCCCATCCATGTTGCTTTCTTCCGCCTTGATAAAAGATGTTTCTGTACATAGATACCGTGCCCCTCTTACCATAGTCCTATGTTGCCTTTATACAGCAAATCCTTGCAATTTATATACATTTTTTAGTTTCCTCGGGAATGTTGCGACAAGGTTTCATTCAAGTCTTCAAGAATGTAACAGACTACTCATAAGACATCATATGGATCATGATAAGTGGAGATACTGATATGATAAACAATCTAACCATACAAGTTTTCACCAATTAGACCTCCAAACATCAATTACATGCAGTAATTAACATCATGAAATGATCTCAACAGATTGAACTAATAGTTCATAGATTGAATAGTATGGTTGGAGATAGATGATGATGGAGGTGGTGCTAGTGGTGATGAAGATGGTGATGGAAGGTGACGGGAAGCCTGTACGAGGAAGGAGGAGGGCCAGACGAAGGGAATGAAAGCCCGTTGCGAGACGCCTTGCGCTGCCACCTACCGCATCGTCTGATAGCCACATAGCCCGTCGTCCGCCGTCACCATTACCACCACCAAAGGGCTTGACTTTGATGGGCCAGAGGATACGGCAAAGTTTCGTGCGGGAGGGTGGCCCGACTTGCGAGCTGGATGATAGCAATGATTTAGCGCGAATGGGACGGTGGCGGAGGAATCATCGAGTTGGACTGCAGGAGTATGACAACGGAGGTGAGGGTGGCAGTCACGACATGTGAGAGGGATTTGATCTAGCACTTGTTTGGGAAATTGGACGAGAGAAAAGGAGTGGCTGGCCAACGTTAGATTTGGCTGGAAAAAAGAGCACAAAAAATCGATAACTCGTGGGGATGAAAGAAAAATCGATGAGGGCTGGAGACGTGGATTGATGAAGGGCTAACGAACGAAACAACCTACGTACTCCCCGTTAATAGTAGAGATGCCTTTCACAATACGAAACAGTAGTCTTTCGGATAGAAGAACAAGAAGAGGAAATGGACTCCTCCCCTCCCCTTCTCTCTTCTACCACCGCTTTCTCTTGAGAGTCGCCTAGGGTTGACGGGCCCGATCCAAAGCCTTGGCCGACGGCGATGCTGTCTGGCGATGGCTGAGGAGAGGTGCTCGCATCTTCCTTCTTTTAGTAGGTTGGTTATCTTAGTTAGTCTTGGCTTGATGCCATGGATTGGCGCTATGCCATCGGGGTGCAAGCCACTAGAGCATGCGAGCTGCATCCAGTGGCGGTGATGGTCATTTTCTACCCTGCCTCCAGGGTGGAGGGAAGCGGAGGACGTTGGATCTGGCAGTTTCCGTCCAAATAAGCTCGAGTTTGTGCAGGATCTGGAGGCCGATGGTTATTCCCCTTGATTTTTGCTGTCGTGGTGACGGTGGAAGAAAGGGTGTGATATCTTGGTTTGGCCTCCTCTCCTGGTGTTGGGAAACGCTGGATTTGAGCTTCCAGCGTTGGTTGTGTCATCCCTTGGTCCGGAGAAGGACTTTTGTACTAGAGGCAGATGATGGGGATCTTGGGCTCATACGACGGTAGTTTCGAGGGAGCTACGACGCCTGTAATGGCCGGCCGGTCTTCAGCGACAAATCGACGTATCTTCTGGCCAAATGGCGACCATTCTATTTCCTCCCGGCCAAGATGCGTGATGGGAGGTAGTGCTGCTATAAGATGGAGTCTGTGGTGTTCTACTGCAGGGGTTTTGGCGGACCAAGTGGTTCGTCCCTGGCGCCGGCGATGATTGGATCCATCAATGAGCAGCTGGACCCGGTCACGTTTGTTGTTTCTTTGTGGGGTCCTTTTCGTAAGATCCAGGATGTAATTTGTAATTTTCACTTTTGAGGGTCTTCTATGTAAGATGTACTGTCCACCGCTTTGATCAATGCAGTGCTGGGTCCTTCCCTTCCCCTTGTTCAACAACAAGAAAAAAAGAAGAAGAGGAAATGGATTACACGCCAGCCCATTGCATGTCTACGCCGTTGGATCCACACCAGAGATAATATCCTCACCGTCCACGGAGCCTATGGCCAGCACACACTCACTCGAGCCCACCGGAAACCAGACCGGAGAACCACCCCACGGAAAAAATCCCCCAAGAAGACGAAACCGAACTCAGCAACCTCCACCATGTCCATGGCCGCCACCGCCCTCCTCCGGCTCGCGCCGCTGCCGCCGCACACCCGTCTCCTCTCCCCGAGCTCCAAGAAACCCTCCCTCCCCGCGCCCCTCGGCAGCGGCCGCCGCGCCGCGGGCGCCCTGCGGCTCGCGAGGGCGGCCGGCGACGGGCTCGCGGACCAGACCACCGTCTACAACGGCGTGTACGGGCCCTGGTCCGTGGACGACGCCGACGTGCGCGAGGTGCTTCTGTACCGGGCCGGGCTGGTCACGGCTGCCGCTTCCTTCCTGGTGGCCGCCTCGGGGGCGTTCCTCCCGGAGGGGAACGCGGTCGGCGACGCCGTCCGGCAGGGCGCCGACCTCTTCTACGCCGCCGGGGCCGGGGGGCTCGGGCTGTCGCTGGTGCTGATCCACATCTACGTTACTCCTATCAAGCGGTTCCTCCAGGCGCTCTGGGCGGTCGGCGTGCTCGGCTCCGTCGGCACCTACGCCCTCGCCGCGCGGCCGCTCGACGAGGGCCTCGTCCGGTACGTGCTCGAGCACCCCGGCGCGATGTGGTTCGTCGGGCCGACCTTCGCCGCGCTCACTGGCCTCGTCTTCAAGGAAGGTACTCCTACGATTACTGTGTCTGCTCTGCTTATGGATGAACTGTCCGACTGTCGAACTGACTGGTTCATTTTGATTCCTTCTAGCACTTGCGTGAGCTGAGTTCATCAATGGCAGAGATCTTTGTAGTGTTCACTCTTCATTCGATGCATTCTGATTGATTAGTTCATTGGCTGAAGCTGAACTGCTTGCACTGAATCACTATTTTAGTTGTGTCTGAAATTTATCTGACAACAAATGCACTCCCACTGCCCGACAGGTCTCTGCTATGGAAAATTGGAAGCTGGTATCTTGACGTTTGTTATCCCCATCCTTCTTCTCGGACACCTGGTAAATAAAATATCTGAGATCTAGCACCTCATCAGCTCAAACAGACCGGACTGGATGCAATGATTCACCTGTATTTTCTTACACTTGTTATCTGAACATCAATGCAGTCTGGTTTCATGGATGATGGGGTAAAATTGAGCCTCTTAGGGGTGTGGATGGCGCTCTTCACCGTGTTCGCCGCAAGGAAATTCCAGCAGCCCATTAAGGTATAGTCTAGTTGCCTTCTAGTGACAAGTACTCCTACTTACCATTAGTTGGAGCTCTCGGCCGAACCTTACAATTCTGTTCTGCTCCTGACAATGAAGGACGACATTGGCGACAAGTCTGTCTTCATGTTCAACGCCCTCCCCGAAGAGGAAAAGAAAGCTCTGCTGCAGAGGCTCGAGGCGCCGACCGAGCGGAAGTTTGAGTAGCAGGTATCATCTGTCAATCAATCAGGATGTTCCACTTCCAACTGAGCAGAAGCTTGAATAGATGTAGCTAGCAGAATGCAGATAGCTAGTCGCGACTATAACAGTTGTATATGTTAGTTCTAAGAAAAAACATGCTAGGGCATGTGCCAGTATTCACAGATGAGAATCTTGTAACTGTGATTTCGCTGTAAAATCTGTTACTGGATCGATGTGGAATTGTGGATGGCCAACCAATTCCCCTTGGGCACAAAGCTGAGATCAAACCCTCTGAACTGAAACACTTACCTAACATACTGTATTACTGTTGCTACGCCGTTAGTTTAGCAATATGTAGGTAAAAACAAGAGGTAATTGCACCATTGGTGCTTGAACTTGCCATCAATGTTCACTTTGGTGCCTGAACTTGAAAAATACATCGAACTGGTTCCAATACTTGTCACTCGTGTTCAAATATAGTTCGGATACAACCATGGCTCACTTGGCAGGCCAACATAGCATGAGGCCCACTTGCAGTGTTGAGACAGGCTGACATGCAAAATATATATCAATGCAGTTGGGTTTCGAACCTGCGACCTCACATGTAACGGGAAACCATAATTACCACAACGGCCAACGTAGCTTTCCAATTAATTCGCATGCTTACCCTATATCAATCGAAGCACCCTCATGGAGTAAATGGGCTGTAGTAGTGCAGCCCATTTCCGCATGATAGTTATTTCTTATTATTTCTTATTATAAACAACATATATAAACTATAATGATAATAATAAAGAAATGTTCATGCAGTATGAATTTCTATTTTTTAACTTCTTTTAAAAGCGTTCACATATTTAATAAAGTAAAATTTACAAGTTTAAAATGTTCTTATATTTTCAAATTTTAATCTAATTTTCAAAATCTTCATGTTTTAAAATAATATTCACTCGGTTCTTTTCTAGGATGTTAGTTTTTGCCCTGTTTAACCCGGCCGTTCCACACAAAAAATATTCTTGACTTCTAAATTATATGTGAACACAAATAACTTAACAATAAAATTTGAAATTTAAAAATATTTAAGTATTCTTAAAAATCATTTAGTTAAAATTATTTTATGAATTTCAAACTTTATGTGTAATTTAAAAAGTGTTCATTTCATGATCTAAAATTTTGGGGGCACAGTAGGCTATTAATTCTTTTTGACACACATTTTGAAAAAAAATCTTTCATTTTTTTTGCACAAGCACATAAGCTTTATGAAAACCTTTTAAAACTAGAAATGCATTTCCGAAATGCATGAAAACTATATATACTAGACGAACATTATATTAACACATGAATATTTTGAAAATTTTATTAATACTTTATTAAATATTTTTTCGAGAGAATATTGTTATTAAATATATGAACACTTTTTAACATTATTTTTATACAATATATGAACACTTTCTAAAGTTATATGTACATTTTTAGAATGCATAAGTATTAATATGATTACTTGAATATTTATTGTAATTATAATTTACATATTTTGTTATTTCTAAAGAAAATGGAACTAAAACTAACAAATGAAAATTGGGCCGCACTGCTGCAGCCCACGTACAAGATATAAAAGGTTCCCTCAAAAGATAATCAAGATATAAAAGACATCTATCCAATTGTGATATTAAACCTTGCTGGGCGGGCTCGATAGCCCACTTGCAGGTTACGCGTGAGGTCCTTAGTTCGAACCCCAGCTTCAACTTTTATTTTTTTTATTTTCATTGTGCGCTGACAGGTGGGGCCCGATGGTCATATGGACATATATTGGCCTTGCGCCACGTTGGCATGCCTAGTCAGCCATACAGACGTATCCGAACGTGAAATGAACCGTATCTGAACAAGAATGCCAAGTATTGAAACCAGTTCGGCGTATTTTTCAAGTTTAAACACCAAAATGAACATTGGTGGCAAGTTCAGGCTGTGTAGTTGGTAGGAGTTAACACACATCCACACAGTAAATCATTTTACTCCCATTTGGCAGCAGTAACTAAATATTTTTTTCATCACACATGAAACAAGGGCCTATGACTATGAGTGACTAAGAATCAACTTCTCCGCCTCGTATATATTACCTCGGTCCTAAAAAAATTGTCTTAGATTTGTCTAGATACGGATAAATCTAACATAAAAACGTGACTAGATACATGTAAGACAATTTTTTTGAGACGGAGTGCGTACATGATAAATCCCCCGTCTAAACTTTCTTTTTTGAACTGGCATAATCCCTCTTCCTACATCTACATGTTGCCCAGCAGCAGCAGCCTGCGAGCGATCGTATCGCCGCAACTAAATCTTGTGTGAGAAACCGCGTTAAGCTTTTCTTGTGGCGGCGTGGCAGCGCGTTTTCCAGACCCGGGGACTTTGCATTGCTTCTGGCGCAACAGTCCTTATACACCGGCATCTTGCTGGAGTCGGACAGCAGCATGCTCTCCATTTCCTCCAGAGTAATGCTCCCTGCGCCCCATCGGCCTCAACTTGCCGCATCCAGGATAGATAGTCGTCGTCGTCATCTTCAAGCACAGCGGCGGCCATGGCCTGAATCGGATCATTGCCGGTGAACGCCGTCTGCTGCACAAGGAGACTGCTACTAGGGTCAGTGCTTTCCGCCCTTTCGGTCCGCACTCCCTCACACACGGCCTTTCTCTTGAAGCCGGAGCTGGAGGACACAGCCAGGTCCTTGTCTGCTCCATGGACTTGCGGCACGAAGCCCTTGTCATGGAATTCCGAACGGAGGGCTTGCATGCAATCTTCTGCCACACTGTCAGGCACCACCAACGAAACATGCGCCACCTGCCCATGAGCAAACTATCGATCATTACATCAAAAGATTCTAAATCCCCGTTTCGTTGCTCAGCTTGTTTTGAACATTGCACAAAGAGAGGAGAAAAAGGACCAGTTTCATCTTGTGGGAGTGGAATACAGTACCTTGGATGGATCTTGGAAGCTCTTCTGGACATTAACGTTAATGCCCCGCAGTACACCGAGCGCCTGACAAGAAGCAACACATTTCTGAATGATCATTCCATCGGGCAGCTAATGTACAGTACGACGAATGTTCACTAGAGCATCTACAACCAGACCACCCAAATCCACCCCACCGATCACTGTCCACACAGAAAAAAGAAGACAAAAAGGCAGCCAACCGAACCCGTCATTTTATTCCCGTATGGCCGGGCTATTCGCAAATCCTCATATCCACACCATATACGGGGAGGACATGAGATGATGTCCAGGCAGTCCTCCACAAAGGATGCAGCCACCCCAAACCAACTTTTCTCTTTCTTTTCATTCACTCCATCCCCAAAAATCATGTGCATTTGAATGGATAATTTAGAAACAAAATAGGAGGCACGGTTGCATGCATGCATAAATGTAGGCTTAAAACAGAGGCACGTTCGTAGACGTTTGAGGGGCCAGATTCGGCTATTGTGGTTGTAGATGGAGTAAAATGCATATAACCACCACTTTCGCGCTCTCGAAAAATCACCACTATACAAAATGTGACACTTTGCATCGCACCGAAGATTTGACAGTGGCAAAAAAACACTGAGCCATTTTTGAGCGTGTTTGGATGTGGCCGATCACTCGCGGGCTGACATCGGTGGACGGTGCGCCGATAACGGCCGTTAACGGTCCCGATCGGCCGAGCCGGTCAAAAGACTGAGCCGGTCGGGAAATGCCCAAAAAGGCAACAGTGGCCCGCTCACTCTCACAATCCCTCTCGCTCTACACTGGCGCCGGTGCTCAACCTCGTCGCCTCCGCCGCTCAACCACGGAATGCCTTCTTGGAAAGACGGGAAGGAGAGCAGCGATGACGACATGCTGAACTTCGCCGGGGAGGTACTGCCGCTACCGTTATACTTTGTCTGGTACCCTAGCGTTAGAGTTACGGATTTCAGATTGGGGAATTTCTTTTTGGTATGATTTGGACCCGATCCAGTGCATTTGACCACTCCAAATTCCTTTTGTAATCGATCCAGCCGCTCCTAACCATAGATGACTCGGACTTTGAAGGCGATATGGAGATAGAAGAGGGTCCAGTTGAGTGCTACCACACGAAAATAGCAAACAAATTTGTAGCATATTCAGTTAACACAAATTCAACTGCAGGGCACATTCAGAAAACAAAGCAGCTCATCAATTATTACATGCTTGGCACAGTCATAGAATCTTCTACCTATATTTATGCCATCGAATGCAACACATTTCTTGCCCCTAGAGTCTTCTATCTATATTTATGCCATCGAATGCAACACATTTCTTGCCCCTAAACTGGTGAAGCTTGCATTTGATCTGTGGATCAGTCAATGTGCCATAGAAGGAAGCATCAATAATTGTATCAGGATTCTCCTGCATTAAAAAGAATCCTTAGGCACATACTAGAAGCAGAGAAGGGAGGATCTAAAATGTCACACTCTCCTGGTTGAAATTGTCAAACCCTAACCCTAACCGCAACCAATGTGTACATATCCACACATCCACGTCTACGCCAGTGTAGGTCTGCGCCTCCTCCTCGCAGCTGTCTTCTAGATCTCTCCAAGAGGCCATTGCGGTGGCGGCGGTGCAGAGTGGAGCGAGGTAGAGGGGAGCGAGAGTGAGAGAGTGAGCGAGGGGAGAGAATGGGAAAGGCACTGTTAAAGAAATGGGCCGACCGGCTCGGTTAGTAGGACCGTTAACAGCCGTTAGCGGCGCGCCGTCCATCGTTGTCGGCTTGTAAGTGATCAGCCACGTCAAAACACGCTCAAAAAACGGCTAAGTGTTTTTTGCCACTATCAAATATTCGATGCGGTGCAAAGTGTCACATTTTGTAAAGTGATGATTTTCGAGCTATGACGCGAAAGTGGTGGTTCTATGCATTTTACTCTTATAGATGTTGTAATACTGGCACATAAACTGCGACTACACCAGTGATCTCCATTCAACGTCAAGTTCCATCTTTTATAGAGCGCTGCACAAAGTTTTAGTTGCTCAGCGTATCTCTGCTTCTTAGATTTTCGAGAATGAATGACGACACCTGTGCGTTCCCTGTTAGGGAGATGACTGATCTACCCTCTAGTCGATGAACACCTGCATATTCTTGGAGCTCTCCAACTGCGTTATCAATAGCCTGTGACATCATTAGTAAAGCAGCAGAATGAATCAGAAGCACAATTTTGTCTTTAGATGAAACAAAACGTATTGTCTGCATTGTTGTTATAAGATTGAAATGGTACTAGTAATAAATGGTATAAGGTTGAAAAGCTTAGAGCAACTCTAGAATGCCCCTTATATCACGCTGACCCGTAAAATAACCGCCAGCTTATGGTTTCGCGCTAAAAAAGTGACCCGAACAGACTAAGTATCGGACGTAAAAAAAATTGCCGGGCGCGGTAAAACTTCGCCCTCAACCTTTAGATTCACGGGGTAGGAGGCCGACCCGAGCTTGACCCCTATCGGCAGCGATTTTTGGCGGGAGGGACATTTCCGAGCGGCCGTTCCCGCTTCCCCTTCCCTCCACCCGCTCCGGACCACCATCCGCGGCCGCCCGTCGTCGCCATGGAAGCCTCCGAGCCCTCGCCCGTCACCGTCGAAGTCATCCACGCACCAACCCCTCCGCCAGATCTCATCTCCGGCCATGTCGTGCCCTTCGTGGTTCAACCCTCCACCGCGCAACCCCGCAAGCGGCAGGGCAACGTCGTCATCTAGGGCAGGGCTTCCGCAGCCCCCATCGGGAAGGCACGCACGCCGGCCGCCGCCATACTTGCGAATCCGGGCCGGCCGGCGTGGGCCCCAGAAGGCAAGGTGGTGGGCGTGTAACGCAAGAAGGCGACCGTAGGAGCTACCCCACCAATAGCTCCCCCTAATTGCACCTGCAAGAGCATCCCCAAGGATGCCCGCCGACGACTATGCTGCCGCCGCCGCCGCCGCCAACATGTTCAACAAAATGGGCGCAAGGTATGAAACTTCGATTTCTTTACTTGTTTATTTATTCGCCATTGCGCTTGTTCGTGACTTATTGAGCGTAATTGTAGCGACGGCTTGCAAGATGCGACTGCCGTGTTTGTGCACTTGTTGGATGACAACAACTCGACATCGATCAAGCCCCGATCATTGATTATGGTTACAATGAGTTGGACGGTGGCATGCACGGTCACGGTGAGGAAGAAGATGGGGTGGAGGAGGTTGACAAGGGGGTGTTCGACCAAGAGCAAGCAAAATCCCGTGCAAGATCGAAGAACTACACACATTCGGAAGATCAAATCTTCATCAAGGCTTGAGAAGCTGTGTCTCTTGATGCATGCATCGGTACTGGCCAAACCGCGAAGCGGTATTGGTAAAGGATAGAGGATCAGTTCTTTCGCATGATGGCAAAGTATCCCAATAGAGCACCACACACCTTTAGGTCACTTCAAGGTCGTTGGGATGTGATCAAGCCAGTTTGTAGCCATTGGGCTGCTTGCTTGAAGCAAGCCCACAATGCACCTCCAAGTGGCACCATTGAATCCGACTATGTGAGTTTTTGTTTTCACATTGTAGTGCAAATGTTTNGTAGCATGTGTCATATTTTGACATTGTTTTTGTTTTGTAGAACAATATTGCGCAAGAAAGGTATACAGACATGGAAGCTTCTTGTGGTAGGTCATTCAACCTAGAGCATTGTTGGAAATTTCTTCAACATAGTCAAAAGTGGGAGTTGATTGATAAAAATTCCTCACAGAAGAGAGGTTCACTTACCGATATGGATGATGATGATGAAGATGATGATGGCCCAAGAAACAAGAACAAGCCGGATGGAAACAAGAAGTCCAAGGACAAGATCAAAAGGGAATCGGAGGCATCAAGCTTGCGTGACAAGATAGATGCCATGGTGCAATCAAATGAGTTGATGGTGGCCAAGACATTGGGGCAAAGAAGGAGTTGGCCGATAAGAAAGCGCACGAGAAGCAAGAAAAGTGGCAATTACTCAAAGAAGAGGGGTTGCGCAAGGCTGCCATTGAGGAGAGGAAAGCCCTTGCCCAGGAGAACAAGACCTTGACCAAGCTTCTTGCCAAGGAGAACAAGATCATGACTATGAACCGCAATGAAATGACGAGATCACCAAACAATGGCATGATATGGCAAGGAGAAAGAATTTTAAGGGAAGGATGATAGTCGCAAGGTCTGATGGCTTCGGTGCCGGTGGGGGAATGGGTGGCGGTGGTGGAGAGTGATGATGTTGACGATGATGGTCATGGAGGTGATGGTGGCTTTTGCATGAGGTTCTTTTGCGGTGGTGGAGAGCGATTACGATGATGAAGATGATGGTGAAGGTGGTGGTTGCTTTGCATGACGTTATTTGCATCTTGATTGAAAACTATGGTTAATTTGTGCGCAAACTTTGTTTGATTGTTCAAATTTGAAGCCAATCGTCGGAATTGATGTCAAATTGTCAAATTTGATTTTCGCAGTTTGCGGGCAGGTGTGGGCTGCGGCCGAACAGACCCTGCACGCGGGTAATAAAGAGAGAGAAAGATAGGTAGAAGAAGGAGAGTAATGGGGGGAGAAGTAGTGAGGAAGAAGCAAAGTGAGGGA
>CBMN010036252.1:0-12599 GCA_000582825.1 Hordeum pubiflorum
TCTGCATCTGTGCGTACTGACCTTGCGCTGCCATCATTGGCACCCGCGGCGGCATCATAGGAGCTGCAGGTGGAGGAGCAGTAGGCGGTAGCAGTGCCCCCTGGTGAGACTTCTGTCTTCCACCCTTGCCACCCTTCGTCTTACGAGGGCGAGCTGCAGCCGAACTCCCAGGGGCAGAAGAGTTGTAGGCGGGTCTGGCTGCCGCATACACTCCGGCTGGAGGACCAAGTTGCTGCCCATATGCATTCATCGCAGGTTGGAAGGACTGCGCCGCAGGCTGCTGTTGTTGCTGCACGAAGCCAGGGTACGGCGACTGCTGCACAGGCTGGCCCGGGGCACCAATATACTGCTGCAGGAACGACGGCTGATACGCCGGGGGCTGCAGCTGCGCCTGCTGCTGCACCGGCGGCTGCTGCACCGGCGCGAATGAGCCCGGTGGCACATAGGTCTGCGCAGCCTGCACCGGCTGGTAGACACCCGGGAAAAATCCAGGAGCACCCGACGGAGAAGCCGAAGGCTGAGAAGAACTTGAGTTCAGGTGAGGCTGTTGGCCGGAGGAGAGTCCCGGCTGCGCGGACGGATCGCCGCGGGACATCGCTGGAGAACGGACGACGGCCCATAGGATGGAAAGAAAGTAGGGTTCGCAACCGGCACAGCCCGCCTCCATATGTGTCCAAGCCAACGACCGAGATTAACCATACGTAACGGACGCCCAGGATTCCTTAGATCGAAAGACTGAACAGGCACGGCCGCAGGTGTCAGATCGACAGCTTGAACAAAGGACGACGAGGCACACCGCCCTGACTAGCTCGAGGAATGCGCCGGCCCAATGGACTCCGGCGAGGCATCCCCAACGGCATGACCAGCCAGCGGCAGAAAGTCACCGAAGGTTCTTGGCGGCGATTTCCGGGGAGGCGGGATGGGGCTGATCCAAGGCCTGATCAGAGCAGTTGACCAGCCGGGCACTCCGGCGACGACGCGGGTGGCCGAGGCAGACAGCCTCGGTGAACCCAACGGGACCGGCAACGCCACGACAGCCTCCGAGGAGGAGACCATCGCTACCTCCGCGACCTCCTTCGAAACCAGCGGTGGTTCTCCGATCGTCCCCGACCTGCACGCGGCCTCGCATGGCCGACGAGAGGCCGCTCCCACACCCTAGACGCCGGTGTAGGGTAACCAATGTCCGCCCAGAACTCATCGGCGAGCTCCTCGTCAGTTTTCCTCCGGCGAACTGCAGAAGGCTGCATGGACGTGGCAGCGATGGAGGAGACATCATCCGCCTGAGCCACCTCATCTGCATCGGCCGACCCCAGGCAAGAGAACTGGGAACCGGAATCCACCGGCGACGTTGGCGACCAGCACGGCGCCAGCGTGAGCCGTCGCCTAGAGGCGATCCGCATTCCGCTGCTCTGGAATTGATGGAAATTGAATCATATAACGATCCCTCAACGTGCGAAAAAGAATTACTCAAAAGTTCCTATCGGAGAAAGTAGGATGAAAACGTGTATGAACCTCTATGACTAGATTACCCCAATTGAACCACGGGAATCCACAAGGTGATTACCAAAGCAGATGTCAAGTGATAGCGAGTGGCCTCAGGTGCCACCCGATTACATTTTATCTATAATTTCAGACGAAATCCAGCGATTGGGAACTAAATAAAGCAACGAAGTGATCCTAAAACATAAATTCCCGAGGAGTCCCTTGTGGGGGGTCGGGATCTCCTGTTGGGATCCCTGCACGCACTATCGTGCAGGGCCAACCAATGGCTAACACGTGGCCTGGTGGACCCAGAACTCAAACAACCACATCCCCGTATGTCCCCAATTACAGAAAATCAGCAAAACAGCTTTTCTTTCTCCCGCGCATCAACAGATTGCCGCCAAAATCTCCAACATCCTTTCTCCCATCTATCTACTCCATTGTTGATTACACGAGAATACATCAGGATCAATAGAGAATTGCCCTCTCACGTGGACTAGCATCTACGGTGTTCTTCGGCATGGAAGGAGCTCCCTCGTCTTCATCATCCATCGGTTTGTTGTTGTGCCTTGAATCTGCAAATTATCAACACTCTCATCATATGGAGGAGACAAGATTGAACAGAAAGAAACAAAGAGCTTAATCTATGACATGCAAATTAATCCTTGAGACTTAGCTCCTAGTACTTCATCTTCCATAGGTCTGTTTCTTGTGTCTTTTTTGGCAATTGTAATGATAGAGATTATTGTATCTAAGAAAAAGGTCAATGTTTTGCTAATGCTCCTATGAATACATTGTAATATTTCGGAAAATATGTTGTCCCATCTTCAAGTGTTGTTCAGGTTTCACTACAACAGAACTGTGAATATCGTGTTTTCTTTATACACAAATGTGTCTCCATGAACTAATTAATTAGTATATGATATTTTTATGTTGTGTAGATCATCAGACCACAAATGTGGGAGACGCAGGTCGAAACACAGAAGATTATTACAGCAAAAAGTTAAAACCAGAGATAGGAATGGAATTTGAGAATGAAGATATAGCATATGAGTTTTATAATGCATATGCAGGACATGTAGGTTTCAGTGTCAGGAAATTTTGGCATGATAAATCCTCAACGAATGTTATAGTATGCTAGAGTTGTGCTAGCTAGGCAGTATGGATCACTATGTCGCACTTACAATAACATTTTGTGCAAAGCAGCAGCAAACAAAGAGGCATATGCACTACTGCAAAGTATGTCGATTGAACTAATGGAAAAGGTGGATTTTACATGGAAGCAACCAGTCGAAAGATATACCATCTAATCATGAACAAGCTGAGAAACAAGCAGAGAAACAACCAGTTGAATGCAACAATGAGAACGTTGTCCACGCACATGGAATAAAGAGAAAAGAGAAAGGAAATAGCAGTAAGAGGATTAAATCTGGATTGGAACTAAACAATAAGAATGCACGGAAAGAAAGGTATGGTATAACACAAGAAATGGCTACATTAATATCTGCTCATGTTATTTAAATAGATCTAACAGTTTTGTTTCCAAATAGGTCAAGCAACAACATGCAAGAATAGAAATGGTGATTGTGCTTCTGCCTCAACTGAAGCAAATCCTAGCTTCACCATGTCAAATCAGTACTCCAACTTGCAAGTAGTGCACAGTGCTAAGCCTCTAGTACCACAAGCTACGAACTACAGTTTGCAAGTATCGTCACACGCTATGCCTCCACTACCACATGTTGCAAACCACAATTCGTAAGTACTGCCGCATGCTATGCCTCTAAACCCACAAGCTACGAACTACAATTTGCAAGTATTGCCGCACGCTATGCCTCCAAACCCACAAGCTACGAACTACAATTTGCAAGTATTGACGCGTGCTATGCCTCCACAACCACAAGCTATGAACTCCAATTTGCATCTACTTCCATAGACTTTGACACCAGTACCACGCCAGAGAATTTTAATTTGCAAGTATTGCATCACGACCTGCCTCAACTATAGCAGGCAGATGCTACTTCTTTTCAGCAGTTACTCGGCTTGCAACCACAACAACCATATCTGTATTATGGCACTCAACCAAGTCAGGTATATTTATTTAGTTAGTCATTAAAAATTAATATGAACCTGCATAGGTCATTCACTTCCATTAACTTTAAACTGTATGTAGAGTTCTGTATTGATACCGAACTCGGAATGGGCAGCATATCAAAATGACCAGCTGCCGACTAAGGTATTGTTTCACTTACAAGTCACACTCTCAAATTCAAGTTTATTTCTCACACAAAATCGTTCCTTTCTTATTTCAGGACTTGGGTAGCCAATCAAGCCATGGACAAGATAGCACTTTTAAATAGCTCTATATAAACTGTGCTACTCAGGATTGCTCCACAAAACAATTACATCCCGATGTAATAGTTTATCTTACTATTATTTTTGGTGTGAGACGTATAACTGATTTATTCTAAATGGAGATATATAAGTGTACTGATTAGTTGCTGGTTATTTCTCCGTGGTTCAATCCACAAGGATCTTTCACCAATTTGAGATTTCTGTGACTGTCGTGTGACTAAAAACAGAGAACATAGCTACATGAGGCTGCCTAGTTTGAAGTCATCGAAAGCTAGTTTAATCTCAAATTAACGGTTATCCTAGCAATATACTACTAGTAATTAATTGGATTGGATAGTCCCTGTACTAGTTTGAAGCCATCGAATTTCTCAAAAAAGAAAAGAAAAAGCTACTAGTACAGGATAGATGAAGAAATCAGCCGGTCGCACGCCCTGCCAGAGGTGGGGAACTGGTGCCAGAGCAGCGCAGCCCTATTGGATCGGTCCAGGAGGGAAACGGCGGCCTGCCAGAGCAGCTGCTCCAGCCTTGGCCGGGGCTTGGGCGCGCCGGAGTCAGGCAGCGGCTGCTCCCTCTGTCGCTCGCCACGGCCACGACCCTGGACCGACGGACGGCGGACCTCACTTTCTGGAACCCTCTCTCTCACGGAGCTCAGCTGAGTGGAATAATGGTACCGCGGCGGATAAGGCAAGGTAAAGGACTTTTCAGAAAATTAAACAAAACAAAATCTGTTTACTAAGTGGTGGGGTCCACCAGGCCACGTGTTGCCCACTGGTTGGCCCTGCAGTGGGCAAAATCTGTTTACTAAATTAAACAAAACAAAATCTGTTTACTAAATTAAAGATTTTTTTTTAGAACTGAAATATGTTTTGAAGACGAACATTTTTCACACATTTTTAGTGGGATATACTATTCAAGGGTTTAATAACTAGTCCAAAGTTTTATTAGAATTTTCCAAAGTTTGGAATGCAAACACGATTTTTACTATTTTGTTTTTAGAGAAGATTAATTGTTTGGTTAGCAAGAGTATTTCGTAGCAACGGGGGAGAAAATTCATGTGTTCACACCAAAACACGCATCAGCGCAGCAAGACGGGAGCATGGAGGCGCATGTCGAAGTATAGAAGAAATATATATCCTACTTTAATGTCTATTACTGTAGCGCATGCATGCATGGCTATACATGTATCGACCAATTTTGCTTTAATCCTGAGAACCAACCTTTGCTTAGAGGGTTAGTAGGACCATGGTACCCCAATACCATCAGAAATTAAAGATCAGGTTTGACGCTTTGATGTCACATAAAGAGTCAGACTCTTCTTTAAGCGGAAGGTGACGTTTGCGTCGATAGCGAGATGCTTGTGGTGACTTCATCAATCTGAAGATCCATCGGGTCAGTCTCTCTAGGGGTGAGTGTATGTATATGTTTGTGATCATCTACGTTTGTACCGTGTTTCTCAAATGAAGGTTCCCTTTAACATTTGTATGCTGCAATTAATGTGCCGTGTGTTGCACCGTAAGAAAAAAAAACATCACACGCTTTTAGTGCTTCATTTATGTTGCCACTTTTCATGTTTATCGCCACCGTCAATGATGGTAGTAGTTTTAGTGTCCGCAGTTCAAAAAAATTGTTGAAGCCACATCCATGTCTTTGACGATGCCTCCTTCCCCATCACACTATTATCGAATGGAAGAGTTGTGGTACATTGAGGTGGGACTGTTTATATAAAATTTATTTGTTAATATTCAAAAGCAAACAGATTTTTTGAATGTTGTTATTTTTTTAGAAAATGTTGGTTGTTTGTTTGATTTGCAAGATTATATTATATCAGGCCAGTTATCATGTTCTCGCTGGCGTGGGAGGTTCTGGCGTCCGCAGCGGCTGGGGCGGAGGCGGCCTGCTCGTCGGCGCACGGGGGCTGGAGCGGTGTCCCCGTGCCGTGGCGGTGGAACCCCTCCCCGGTGGGTTGGCTGGTGGCTGGGCGACGTGAGCTGCGGTGCCGATGTGCAGTCGCTCGGTTGCTCGCCAGATCTGGACACCCTGCTTCAGCTCTGGCCGGTGGGCGTGCAGTCGCTCGGTTGCTCGCCAGATCTGGACACGCTGCTTCAGCTCTGGCCGGTGGGCGCGTGCAGTGCAGATACCCGTGGAGCGCAAGGCTTGGGCGGCGGCTGATGGTGGCGGACGTGGGTGGGAAATAAATTCTATGAGACCGGGTCTCATTCTGCAACAAATTAGACCCACTCGGATGTTGCCACGTGCCCTTTACGATCTCAAAGCATGAACCCCATCTCCGACCAGTTTTCAGTCCCAAGTCCCAGGTACCGATTCCGTTGTATAAGTATTCTGACTGTTGTATGACACATGTGTACGAAACTCCCACGATGAACCTAGGGTTTGCTCGTTCTCTTGTTCTCTCGGCCATGGCGGCTCCGAACGAGTATAATGTTATCAGTGCATGAGTGAGTACTTGCTTGCGTGCATACGTGAGTTAGCTGGGATGTAGGATTAGTGTATATCAAATCCATGTACTGCTATGAATTTTTTTCTGAACTACTATGAATATTTTCGATGTACATTTGGTTGGTCAGAATGAATATTTTCCGAGTGATTGGTGTGTATATATAACATGCATATGCATACGTCAGTTAGTTCAGGCTGAATATATACTGCTCCATCTCCATGCACATTTGGTTGCTGGAATCGATTAGGGGCTAGCATGGGACTACCAAGCACATGCATGCGTCTCAGCTCAACCTGATCACGTTGTGTGGCATGGAGTTCGCCGGAGCAGGCGTGAGCGAATGCAACAATTAATATGGAGCAGTTCAATTCATCATGGCACGCGGCCGCCATCGACGAGGACTCCTGCCATCCGCGACGACGTCTTGCCGCATGGCCACCGTCGAAAAGGAGTCCGCCCGGCCAGCAACGTAACGTCGCGTGCGGCTGTGAAGCCGTGTGGCCGCCAGCGATGAGGTCGTTCGGGCGCCGCCATGGCCGAGAGCACAGGCGAACGAGCGAATGATAAGTCCATCGTGGGAGTTTCGTACGCATGTGTCATACAACAATGATAATACGTATAACATGCCCATGCGTTGCAACGGGAGATCAAACAATAACACAAGTCTTTATTGTGATAAGCATTCTCATTATCCTTCGTGTATAAGTCCACGCCCTCTACAAGATACAGCGGGATCGGTAGTACCTGGGACTTGCATTGGGATTAAAAACTGATGGGAGATGGAATTCATGCTTTGAGATTGTAAAGGCCACGTGGCAACCATCCGAGTGGGTCTAATTTGTTGGAGAATGAGACCCGGTCTCATCGAATTTATTTCTCATCCGCGAAATCAGCAGAGTGGCCTGCAGGCAAACCATGCAGTTAACTGGCCTCTTGTTCATGCCTCAAGCATGCATGCGTCTTCGTAATAGCCTCTCTTCGTTTCCTTATTTTAACTGGTCATGCAGTTAACTGGCCTCTTGTTCCTTCTTTAGCAAATGTTTCCTTATTCCAAGAAGCTTCTTAACATCCAGAAAAGTCAAAGATGTATATAAATTGGACGTATTGTATGTAAGGCCGCGATATGGTATCTCCGTCTCAAAATAAGTGTCTTAAGCTTAGTAAAATTTTGTACTAAAGCTAGTACAAAATTGAGACAGTTATTTTGGGACGGAGGGAGTATTTAAAAAGCAAATTGACTTAACGTTAACGCGCAACATCACCTAGCCGCAGTTGGCTGCGGTTCGATTTTTCATACCAACATGTATTTTGCCTCGGCCTGCCTTGTCACCATAGGTAGGCTGGGCCACTGGCGGTTTGGAGTACCAGAATTTTTTTTAAAGCACGTTGAGGTTGGTTTTGAGACGGAGAAGGAAACTGACGTACGAAGCGTTGAGACGGACGTACCAATAAACGGACGAAATTAAGGGAGTAAGAATCGCTTACCCCTTTATTAGTAGGTAGGTATAGGTATAAATATAGATTAACTCCTTCCCCACCTTCTCTCTCTCTTCCCGTTCGTCTCTCTTCCTCTCCTCCGCGGATTCGCGAACCAAAAGTTCGATCTTCTGGCCCAATCCCGATTGGATTCTCCTACCGCCCTTGACACGGCACCGCAGCTAAACGGGCTCCCGATTGAATCGCGCGGCGCGCCGTTTCGTGCCGTGTGGCCCCGGCGTCGCCGGCGCCAATGCCCGGCGCGAGCAGCACTGCCGCCCCGGCCCCGCCGCCTCGACACAACATGGGCACGGGGCACGACATATTGTGGTGATATCATACTTTGTTTTCTCGTAGGCGGCGCCTGATTGATCTTGGTTCTCTTAGATGCCCTTCTGTGGATTCTGATGAATTTTTTGCCATGGCCTTGGTGGTGCTAGTTCGAATCAGTTTTGTAGTCTTGAGGTATAGCCCCCGGCAATATTATTAATTCAGTATCTCCCTTGCATTTTTTGGGGGGGTTAAATTAAGGCTAAAGTTGCAGTTGCTCTAAAATAGGCAAAAGCGGGTGGGGAAGGGTCTTGATAAGTGCCATACGTGTGACACGAATCTATTCCGCCCACATGTGTGGGCTAAAACAGGTCGGGCCAAACGCCCTACTACCCATCCATTGTGACAGGTCAGCCTTTATTTATTTTTTTAAAAATGCATGCAAATAGGGACAAAAACAGGTGATGTCAGCAGGAATCCTTTGTATTTTTCAAACTTTAAAATGTTTTATCTCTTAAATGAAAATTCCTATTGAAAAACCGTTTTCACCATTAGATCCATTGCGACGAGATCTTTGAAACTAGATCTCATATTGATATGTTTCGATGACTTTTTTTATGTGTTAAAAGTTGCCATGGCTATTGCACATAAATTACCATCATGATTACACTGAAGTTGCCATGATATATTTCAACTATTTTTTCTTCTAGGTTTAAAATAAATTTTGACATGTTATAAAAAAGAATTAAGAAACTAAACTTGTCATGATGAATTACTAAAATTTGCCATGATTCATGAAATAATTTTGACATGGTTCATAAATAAAAAGAATATGCCGTCAATTACTTTAAAAATATATGGTCAATGGCTCAAATTTGTCATGAACCGTAAACTAAAATTGCCATGATGAATTACTTAAATTTGCCATGATACATGCACTAAAATTTGCCATGGTTCATACGAAAAATATTTTCCATGTTCAAAATACTAGAATTACCATGGTCAAAATACTAAAATTGTCATGATCTATAAACTCAATTTGCCACGATGAATTACTAAATATTGCCATGATTCATGAATTAAATTTGAAATGGTTAATTACTAAAATTTACCATGGTCAATTAATAAAAATTACCGTGAAAAGTAGTTAAAATACAATGGTAGCTTTAAATCTAGAAAAAAACTAGATGAAACATGTCGTGGCAACTTTATTGTAAACACTATGGCAACTTCAGTGTAAACATCATGGCAACTTTTGGCCCAAAAAAAATGTCGTCGGAACATATCAATATGGGATCTAGTTTTGAAGATCTCGTCGAGACGGATTTATTGGTGAAAATAGATTTTTAATTAGATATTTTATTTAAGAGATAAAACATTTTTAAGTCCAAAAAATCGAAAAGAGTCCGCTGATGTCATATGTTTGATGTGGCAAGATGGATGGTTATGTAGGCGTATGGACCATGTTGCCTCGTGCCACATGTATGGACGTTATCATTTAGGGTGGGGAAACAGGATTATGGTAATCTACCGCAATGCCAAACATAGCCTAAGTGCAGCGAGTAATGCTGTCCTAGAATGTTAGTGCCATACCTGAAAAAATTAGTACTGTATACTGAAACCTGTGGATTCTTTCTAGGTCCTTATACTGTTGTGCTCTCTATGTATTATTGATTCCTTGTATGCCCGTGGACTAGAGAATGTATCTTTAGACAACTTGGTAATGGAATTTTAATACTCGAGGTAAAATACCATGTTAACCATACGATAACTTACAGAAGTTATAGTTTATCATGCTCCTGCTATTTTGTCCATTGTGATTTTTTTATTTTTTTTGCATTACAATTGAAATCATTTTTTTGGGTGGGTGTCCGTACTATATTGTGGACAAGGCGCACATTGTAATTTAGTTTTAATAGAACATTTGTGTTAGAGCATCTATAGCCGGGCTCCTCAACCCCCCACGCCCGGGTGGACGGCCCGGGCACTGATCGGTAAAAAAAAAACATATACCTTGGCTGACCAGCACTCCTCATATTCAGCCCATATCTGGGGCGGATATGGGGAGGCCGAGGCGCCATCGCCACGTCGAACTGACCGTAGGGACCCATGCGAAAACACCTCCGATTTTCCATGAGGGCGGTGAGGACACATTCATGGCGCCGCGTGGCGTCGCTCCGGTGCGCCGCCTGAGGGCCCCAACCCTAGCCTCATCCCATTTCCCTCCCCTCCGCGTCGCCACCCACCCATCTGCTCGCAGCTCGCCGTTCGTATATGGCCCGGCAGCGGATAACCACCTACGCCATGCTCACTTCGGAGCGCCGGTTGCAACTCCTAGAGTAGATCCGGGCACGACGTGCCTCTTGGTTTGCAGCCGGCCTGCCTCCGGACTCTTCAAAGCATGAGGAAGAGGAGGAGCAGGCTCTGCGATGGAGGAAGAGGAGGAGGGCAAGGTGGAGCCGGCGCTTCTGGTTGCCCAAGCCGGATTCGGCATGGCCGAGGGTGTTTGAGGTCATCCTGGACTCCATCCGCTCAGAGGCGGAGGTGGAGGCAAACTGCTGCTACATCCGCGACCGACGGGCGGAGGTGGACGCAATCTTCGCGGACATGGAGTCTGACGAGGAGCCAGAGCCGTCGCGACAGGTGGCTATCCGCTAGGTGGCAGGTCCGTCCGGCACTAACGGCACGGACGTCGTCTACATCTCCGACGACGAGTAGGCTAGGTTTATGTACGTAGCATGTATTTACATAGCTTTTGTGTGTTGCTTGATGTAGTATGGATTTGAGGAGTGAAGTTTGAGGTATGAGGTTGCAACGGACCAAAGAAGAGTGTTGATCGGTCACTGTTCGCGGACCCGCGGACGTTTGGGAGCGGATTTTGCTAGGTTCGGCTGTAGATGCTCTTAGATAGTTCTCCCTGCAAGATCTTTCCTAGCAAAAGCCTGGATTTGTTTATTAGTTTAACAGAAAATAGGCTTACACAAAGTGTCTAGAATAAAATGCCGGCGCTACACTGACTCCCACAATAAACATTACAGCCGGACCCAATACATGAATGAACTCACTCTCTACTGGATTGAATGTGTCTTTGCAGCATTATCTACATGTTATACAAAACATGACTTTTCGACCGACCAATTTCAATTGCACTAAATATGCATGACCTGACAAAATTATAATATTTTCAAATTTTGACCACCAAGTTCAAATAGTTTGACTGCATGCGTTCTTCGACAAAGCTCTTTTCTTTGTCAGGGATTATGTCATATATATTGAGTGCATTCCTGATTATATCTATTATTTTGCAGCAGATGAGGATACAACTATGAGGATTCCTTCAAGGTGGTACCATTGCAGCTACCCATGGAGGCCTCGGATAAAACTTTTGCTGATGTAGTTAAGCTTTTGACATCATGGCTGCCTCGACGGTCGAAACCAGACAATGTCTCGAGGGACTTCTGGATGCCTGATCACAGTTGCCGAGTGTGTTATGACTGTGATGCACAGTTCACCATATTCAACCGCAGGCACCATTGTCGTCGTTGTGGGCGCATATTCTGTGGTAAGTGCACAAGGAATTCTGTCCCAGTTCCAAGTGGCCCTGATAAAAGCGATGATGAGGGGGACAGGATTCGTGTCTGCAACTTTTGCTTTAAGCAATGGGAGCAAGAGAAAATTGCTGCTGTCAAACAGATACTGCCGGTGCTCAGCCCTTCCCTGTCTGAGGCGAGCCTGTTCAGTACAAAGTCAACTATCACCGTTAATAGTGTTAGCACACCAGCTGCATCTTACTCTACCGGAAATTATCAGCATATGGCTCGTGCTTCCAACATTGGTCCTCCCCCTCCCAAATTTTCCCAAGACAAAGTTTCCCACAGTATGCAAGACAGCCATGTGCCTGAGATAAGTGTGTCCGCTATTTCAAACAGAGATGACTCTACCCTGATGCAGTTTGGCTATTACACAAACAGGTACCTCATATCTTATAACATTACCCAGTTAAATTGTAATGTAGCATGCATGGTTTGTGAGTGGCCTTAACTAATTAAACACGCATGCCCCCGCTCACGCTCCCGTGCGGCGCCGCCGCCGCGCCGCACCGGAGCGCCCCCGCCCCCTTCCTCCGGTTCTCTCCAGCACCCGCTCTCCTACCGTCGCCGCTGCTAGGGGCATCACAGGCAAAGCCTGTGTGCCGCAGCGGCGGCGACGGCATCTCTCCTCGTCCAGTGATCCGATCTGGGTGCCGGCGGTCCGCTCCGGACAGACCTACGGCAGCGGTGCGGGTCGGCGGTGGCCAGGCACGGTATGCAGGCGGCGGTGTACAGCGACGTGTCCAGCGGCAGCGGCTATGGCGCCAGATCTGGGCCCAGATGGGCTTCGGGGGGCCACGCATGCTGCTGACCTGTGCATCCTCGGTTCCGTCAACGACATACTGTTCCTGGGCTTGACCCACAACATGAGGACGTCAGGGGCTCCGGCCCTGGGCGCGGCGGTGGTGGCCACCTCCTTCGCCGGAGGTGGTCGACCTGAGGCTGGGTGGTCGGATCTTGAGATCCGTCAT
>CBMN010036265.1:0-17982 GCA_000582825.1 Hordeum pubiflorum
CACTAGGGACACGGTGTTGTTCATATATCCACACATGTATTTAATTTTACGGCCAATACAATTCTAACATGGATAATGAACAATTATTATGAACAAGTAAATATGATAATAACAACTTTATTATTGCTTCTAGGGCATATT
Organism: Hordeum pubiflorum; assembly: GCA_000582825.1. Taxonomy (NCBI): domain Eukaryota; kingdom Viridiplantae; phylum Streptophyta; class Magnoliopsida; order Poales; family Poaceae; genus Hordeum; species Hordeum pubiflorum. Next base: position 142 of record CBMN010036265.1, read on the forward strand.
TCCAACAGTAAGTTGTGGGAACCCTCCCCGGCATGACCAACTGATGTAGTTTTGCATATAGGGAAAATGGACTGGGTCGGCCATTGGGAGAGGGTTACTACTTCCCAAAAGTCTTCTCTTGATCTACCTAGCTACTTCACGAGTGAAATTTAGTAGCAGAAGGGTGTGATTAGGAATCATGGGTAAAGTACACAAACCTCTGTAGAGTGTATAAAACTGATCATGATTAGTCATGTCCCCGGTTACAGACAATTTTGAGCAACTCATTGGAGAATTGTTCGTTTGATCTCATCACCTCTTCTAATAAACTTGATGGGTTGGACCAAAGGGTAGTATGGACCAACTCACATGCCTGGCGTGATACCGGGAGGATTATCTCGGAGCTTGGTTCAAGGCAACCGTGTGATGTGGACACCCACATACTGAAATGCTTTATCGATAGTCGCGTGATACAATTGGTCCAGGTATACCGTGTGATGTGGTACATCCATCTATTAGAGTAGACCACTATTACAATGGTAGGAAAACTATTTTGTGTAAACAGAAAAGCTGCCACACCAAATTGCATGTTTATTTTCCAATACGCCAACTCCGGTCAAGCTTGCCAATACATTCAAAGTATTGACCCTTGTGGCTGCAACGCATCATGTTGCGGGTTTACCGTATTGAAGGAAGGTACGAAATAGGGTTACGACGCTATACTCAACTCTTGCCTTTGAGTGGATGGACGCCACAAGACTAGAATATTATCTCGACTACATGACTGTATACTAAGCTAGCCTGTGAGCTAAGAAGGTGAGTATTGTAAAGCGCTGGATCTATGATGTAATACTATGGCATGTGATGTATTCCTGGTATTTCGTCGTTGATTGTGCGTGTCAGCTATTGATCCACGGACTGACACAGTAAGCGCATAGATTCGGGGCCCTCTCAGTATCGGGCCGTGACAAGTCATAGCGAGTATCATCTAGCATGATCGTTTTCTCTCCATACACCATGAAGAATTGTGTGAACTGAGTGGAGCGATTGGGGGTTGTTCACATGCTCCAGAAGACTAATGGTAGTTATTCAACCCATGCACTGGTTGCTCTCTTCAATGGAGTCAGTAGTCATGGCTTTAGTCCTTCCAATCTTACAAGCATGGACTATTACAAGCATTTTCCGGAATCGTTGCCACGATTTTTTCCAAACTATTGCCATGAGTTTTTCCATCTCTTCAATGGGTCAGTAAGCGTTATGACTATTACAAGCATTTTTTCCAAACTGTTATCACTTTCAATCTCTTTAATGGGGTCATCAAAGCTTTGTTTTTTGCCATGTGATTATTACAAGCATTTTTTCCAAATTGTTGCCACGACTTTTAGTTAACAAATTTTGTTTGAATTTAACATTTTGAACATGGCAATTTTGTGTTATGTAGCCTTTTCGGTCCTAACAATGACAAGCTTACATACAGTGGAAATTTATTATACATACATGGAAAATTTATTGTGTATATCATGGCAAATAATTTTGCTACATGTCATGGCAAATTTTGGGTATGGGGGAGGTGGGGGTAAAACGCATGGATTTTTCCCCGGTGTGTAGCTTGTACTAGCTTGGCAAGGAGATATCCCATTGATGCCATGTGACCATCACAAACCCATTTCTAAATTTGCCATGGTCACAGTACAAACATTTTTTTCAAATTTCCCATGTGACAATTTGTTTCCCCACAAGTTGTCATGATTTTGGAGAACAAATACCTAAAGAGTATTTGTCATCTGACCCTCACAAACTTGTCCACAAGTTGCCACGATTCAGGAAAAGATATTTTTTGTAATTTGCCATGTGATTAGTAGAAACTTTAACCTGTCAAATCAATCATTTTATCATGGCAAGTTTGTGTGTTTTATTCTCTTTCTTGACTGCGTTTTGTTTTGTCAAACTGGCATTTGCCATAAATCATGCAAATTTATGCTCTCTATCACGTTAAAATTGTGTTTGCATAGCACAATTTTTCCATGATATTTTTTTTACTTTTGATGTTCCATTTTAGCCCTTTTTTTGCTATGAACATGACATGCCAACTTTAAATACATACCATCTGCTAATGTGTTTGATGTCATCCCTCCTATTTTCTGGTTGGCCAATACAATAGATGTCAATTAAGTTTAAGGCAAACCCCCATGACATCCCAAGGCGAATCCACCTCTAGGAGAACAACAATTTGCCTTTTTTAAGAAGACATTCTCTTGTAAATTTGCCATGTGATGCAAAATGTTGCCATGTTCCAGAGAACACACCTTCTCTACAAATTGCCATGTGATGCTTCCAACCATTTTGTTCACAAACTTGCCATACTGTGTAGAACATATTTGCCATGTGATTATTACACTTTTTGCCATGTGACTGTAATAAATTCTTGTAAATTTTGCCATGATGTTTGAAAAAGCTTTCTTTAAAAAAATGTTATTCTGGAGAATGAATTTTTACATCATTTTTTAGGGAACAACTGTTTTCTAAAAACTTGTGCATATGTCATTTACAAACATTTTTTTACTAAAATTTCCATCTTTTTAGAAGTATTTTTTCCACCTAGATCATGGGAACTTTGTTTTTTGTGTGAGATTTCATACACATGCAATGTTTGGCCTTATAGTTTTTCCCCTGTACCATACTAGTTGGGCTTTTCTGGTTGTCATTGTGTGAATGGGACGATAAAGAGTTCACCAAGAAAAATAACATATAAACAACTTGTTAGAGGGACTGTGGTATCCCCAGCCCACCAGGGGTTCAAATCCTGGTGCTCGCATTATTCCTGGATTTATTGCAGGATTTCCGGCAATGCGCATTCAATGGGAGGAGACGTTTCCGTCGACGACGAGGCATCTATGGTGACTTCGTAAATCTCAAGATGATATGACGGCTCAGTCTCTCGAAGGTGCTCATAGGGATAGGGTTTGCATGTGTGTGTTCATAGGGATGAGTGTATGCGCGTATATATGTGCGCTTGCATCTGTACTGTGTTGAAGAAAAAACTTGGGTCATGTTGGGTGCATTTTCGAGCGAAGGAAGGGAACGATCGTTCCGTCAGTTTAGCCCTAAAAAATGTCCAAAACAAACCTTAAACTTGTTGACAAAAACAAAATCGAACCCTTAACTTTCAATCCCCGAAATAAGCACATCAATCCGATCCCTGTCTATTTTCAACCTTGGAAGCATTTAGTTAGTATTCGTTGACATGGCCCATTAGCGCAGTTGCTTGCGTGTAGCTGTAGGTCGCTTGCCCTGCTCTAGTTTTTATTTTATTTTCATTTTTCTTTCGTTTTTCATCGGTTTTATTTGGGATTTTTCTGCGTTATACTTTATTTTTTTCATTTGTTTTCATCGGTTTTTACTTTCCACGTTATACTCTTTGTTTTCTTTTGTTTATTTTTTGGTTTTCTTCATATATATTTTTGCTTTTGTTTTTGTTTCTTTGTCGATTTTAATCGGTTTTCCTTTTTGGCACATGCCTACTTAATGATACTAAATATATATTTTTGCAGGCTAATAAACAGTTTTTAAACTACACGAAGCCACCTGTCTTCTTTAATGAGTGACAGACAAAATATTGTGTTTATTTGCGGTTCTAACCGGTTTCCTTTTTGGACGATAAACATTTTTTTAACCAGACGAACCACATTTCTTACCTCAAACCTCTCTACAATCACTTGAATTCACTCTTGTCAAGATACGTGTTCCCTATTCACTAAGAAACTGTTGTACCAGCTTTCAGCTCTCCCCCTAAGGTGCATAGCCGAAAGTTCTACCTTGTACCAATCCGTAACTTGGTACACCGAAAAGTAATGTTCACACTTTTGTATCCAAGACCCGACCCCTTCAAATATTGGAAAATAAACAGGGAAACCAGTGCGCTTGCTAGGACTCAAACTTGGCACCCCTGCAACAGAGGCATGCGAAGCTAGGCACTCACCCCGACGGTTGCTAGTGATTAGAGATAGCGCGAGGCGTATAAGAACACACAAAAGCGTTCATATATGAAATCGTTTTGTAAAACCAATCCAAACATTTCCCAAAAAAATGCGAACAATTTTTAAACGCCTTTTTTGTAAATGCAAATAATTTATGAAATTACAAAAACATTTTTTGAAAAATGTGACACATTGTTTTCAAATTCCTAACATATTTCGAAATATTTGAACAACTTTTGGAATTTAAAACATTTCTTGACAAATGTGAACATTTTTTAAAATCGCAAACAGTTTTAAAATGCAAACATAATTTGAAAGTTCCAATCTTTTTTTGAAAAGACACGAATCATTTTTTAATTTTGAACAAAATATATGAAAAGGTATGAAACGGGGGCTGAACAGTTTTTAAAAAACATCAAGATTTTTTGAATTAATGAAGAAATTTGTAAACATGATTTTTTTTTTAAATTTTGAACAAAAGTTAAAAAACCTGAACATTGAAAAGCCAACTACCTTGCTGTTGTATGGGCCAAACCATATTGTCGCCGTGCTGCCCTCTCTCCCGCAACCAACAATCCTAGGTTCGACTTGTCATGTCGACAATCTCTGTTTGGGAAAGCCTTCAAAATAGAGTAGGATCAGAGAGTTTAGTGTGGAGTTTAGTGTGTTGATTTCAGGGATTGAACGTTTAGGATTCTTTCGTCTACAAGTTCAAAGTTTGTTTTTATTTTTTTATTTTTATAACCCTATAGGGAACGTTCGCTCGTTATTGGTGTCCTAGATTTAATATAAATGTCATTTCCTAATACAGCGTGGCCCTCATCTTAGTAGGCTGGAACTATTCCAAGTAGTTTTATCCTAACCGCATCAAGTGTATGCTCATCATGACGCGATCCCCGGGACGCAATTACATTCTGAATTATTAGTTCCTAGTAGTAGTTGACTTTGTTCGTAGGCGATCCTCTTTATTCTCTTCCATCCAACGAACAAATCAATTCCATATAAACAAACAAACGAAACAATTGTCTCGGCGACGGCGGGAGTAGACGACGTCGTGATCGGGGGCGATTGACATGGCCGTGGTGCTCGGCGCGTTCGTGCCGGACACTGCGGCGCGGTGGCGCAGCGTGGCGGAAGGGGAGGTGGCGCAGGAGCTGGGCGTCGCGGCGGCCGCGAGGAAGCTGGCGGCGAGGCTGGAGGGCGTGGCCGCCGTGCTGGGCGACGCCGAGGCGCAGGCGGCGGGCGGGGACGAGGCCACCGCGCGGTGGCTCGCCGAGGTACGCGCCGCGGCGTACGAGGCAGACGGCGCCGTCGACCGGTGCAGGGTCGCCGCGCGCCGGCTCGGGGGCAGGGAACCCAAGCAGCCGCCGCAGCAGCAGCAGGCGAGATTGCTACCTCTGACCTGAACAAACTAGGATCACGCTGTTGCATTGCATTGCAGGTTTTGTTAATTACCTTGTGCTCTTGCCATGGCGTGCAGGCTCGGCCTTGGCTGCTATCCTCCTGCTGCGAGGATGCGGAGCCCCACGGCGACATCGCCGCCGACCTCAAGCGCGTGAACCAGAAGCTGCAGGCGGTCCTGAGGAAACAGCGTCGGCTGCAGCTCCGCGCGGCATGCGCGGCCGATCCCACCGTCCATACACGGACGTTGCCGAGGCGCCAGCCAACCGATCCAGACATCGTCGGCACAAGGATCGAGGACGACGCCCGCCTGCTCATCGATCGGCTGACGCAAACGGACAGGCCGGACGCATGCGAGGTCGTCGCCATCGTCGGACCGGACGGCGTCGGCAAGACCAGGCTCGCGAGGATGGTATACGAGAGCGCGAGGGTGCGTTGCAGCTTCGGGTCAACCTCATGGGTCCGCCTCTCCAGAGGGTACACGGAGGCCGGCCTGCTCTCGCAGGTCATCGACGCCTTTGGCGGCGACACCAAGGGCGGCGAGAGCGTCGCCGACCTCCAGGCAATGCTGACAGGCCTGGTGGCGAACAAGAGGTTCCTGCTCGTGGTCGACGACGTGTGGTACGGCGGGGTGTGGGAGGACGTGCTGCAGAACCCACTGGAGCGCGGCGGCCGCGGCGGCAAGGTGCTGGTCACGGCGCGACGCGGCACCACCGCCCGCGAGATGAGCGCCAGCCTCATCCACCGGGTGAAGAGGCTAAGCGCCGACGACGGCCGGCTACTGCTCCGCACGGCGGCGTGCGTGGCCAACGACGAGAGCCAGCTGAAGGGCGTCGGCGAAAGGCTCGTCGACAAGTGCGGCGGCATCCCTCTGGCCATCAAGGCGGTCGCCGGCGTGCTGAGGACACGGGAGGCCAGAGCCGACGAGTGGGGCGAGGTGCTCGCGAGCGCCGCGTGGTCGGTGCAGGGGCTGCCGGACGAGGCCATGAGGGCGCTGTACCTGTGCTACGATGACCTGCCGCACCACCTGAAGCAATGCTTCCTGTACTGCTCGCTGTTCCCCCCGGGCTTCGCCATCGAGAGGCGAGTGCTCGTGCAGCACTGGATGGCCGAGCGCTTGGTGCGGAGCAGGAGCGGTTCCTCCGTTGAGGAGGTAGCCGAGGGGTACTACGACGAGCTCATCGGCAGGAACCTTCTTCAGACGACGCAGGAAGACGTGCGCGGATGCACGATGCACGAAGCGCTGCAAGCGCTGGCGCAGCTGCTCCTGCAAGGCGAGGGCTTCACCGGCGACGTCCAGCGGCTGCCGGACGACGGCGACGCCTCCTTCAGGCCACGGCGCGTCTCGCTCCCGGGAAGAAACATGGCTGCGGTACCGGAGAGGATCCTGAATTCAGAGAGGATAAGGACGCTGCTGCTTCCCAAGAACCCACTGGCAACCGAAGGAAACATCTTCACGAGGCTGCACCACCAACTGCGAGTCCTCGACCTGAGTGAAACAGGAATTGAGCTCATCCCAGAGACTCTGGGGAACCTGGTTCACCTGAGGCTACTGAACCTGTCCCGGACAAGGATACAGGCGGTTCCAGAGTCCATCGGCAACCTGTGGAGCCTGAAGTTCTTGCTGCTGAGGGAGTGCAAGTCACTGCATGCTCTGCCCAAAGGCATGAAGCACCTGAGGGGCCTCAGAGACCTTGACCTTGCTGGAACGACGATCGACGCCGTCGCGTTCAGGGTAGGCCAGCTGAGAAGCCTCACGTCGCTCCGGTGCTTCGCCGTGGCCAGCAAAGAGGACAGGGGTGGATGCCCTCTGGCTGAGCTCAAGCACTTGTGCCAGCTGAGGATACTCCATGTGCACAAGCTCGAGAGGGCCCCCGGTCGGTCTGAGGCAGCTGAAGTGGCACTTGCCAGCAAGATGAGCCTCAGGGAGCTCGCGCTGTCATGCAGCGACGACACTGTCAGTCTGCAGCAGACACCGACGGCGGTAAGGAAGATTGAGGATGTGCTGGAAGAGCTCAACCCTCCACCGTGCCTGGAATCGCTAAAGATTGCCGGCTATTTTGGGTCTAAGTTCCCCAGCTGGCTCTCAGACATTTCCCTCCCAAATCTTTGCCACCTCGACATCATCGGGTGCAACTTGTGCCAGTCCTTCCCTCCACTAGGACGGATGCCAGAGCTGAGATCGTTGAGCATTGTCGATTCTTCAGCTCTCACGTCTATCGATGCAGAGTTCATGGGCAAATGCCACCACCCTGAGGTACCTTTTCCCAAGCTCGAGAACCTGCGCTTGCAAGGGTTGCGTAAGCTCGAGACATGGATGGATATTGAGGCAGGAGCGTTGCCCACTTTGCAGGCGATGCAGCTCGAAAGCTGCCCTGAGCTGCGACGCCTGCCTGGCGGCCTCGGACACGTGACATCCCTGGTGGAGCTGCGCATAGTAGACATGGCAAACCTCGAGGCCGTGGAGGACATTGCTGCACTGAGGGAACTGAGCATTTGGAATGCACCTGATCTGAAGAATGTATCAGGCATGCCTTCCCTTGAGGACCTTAGCATATCCCATTGCCCAGTGCTGCAGACTGTGGAGAGCGTCGACGGCCTGCGAGCAGTGCGCATATTTGATCATCAGTTGCAGGAGATCCCAAGATGGATTGAGGCGCTTGCGGCAAAGCTGCGGTCGCTGGATGTCACAAGCACGATCAAACTGCTCAAAAGGTGCCTGGTGGACGGCCCAGACTGGCCCCTGATCAAGGACATTGTGCAGGTACACGGGTCGACGACCGGTTCCGGTGATTACATATACTATTCCAAGAGCCCTTACATCTTTGATAGCAATGTGAATGCTCAAGGAAACCTTGAAACTGCTGCTTCTGATAGTGCTGATGAGGCGTCGGCAGAAAACAGAAATGCCAATCAAGATGTTGGAGTTGCAGCTTCAGGTACTGGTTATATGCACATCAGTGGCTTCTTCGACTCAAAAGCAGTGAAAAACGGAGCTCCCATGGCTGAAGGCAATTTGACCCATAGGAACACAGAAAGGAGAAATAGCCGACGTCGCATGCATAAGCTGGCAGAAGTTATTCCTGAAGAGGGTGAAGCTGAGGAAGATGCAGATTCAGTTGTGCTGTTACCTGCTCACCCAACTAAATCCCACTCACGGGTGGAGAAACCGCGTCCTGTTGTTAATGATGATCGCAGTGGCAATAACGATACAGGCTTGCTGTCAAAAGTTACCCCTCAAGAAACTGGTCCTGTTGCAACTAAGCGAAGAAGGTCAAAGATGGGAAAGGATGTTCCTACTGATGCTGGCGCTGCTGGGGATTCTTCTGTTAGTAAATCTGCTGCTGCAGTTGGTCATAACTTGGTCCGTGAAGGGTCTCGAGTAATCAACAGAACTGAAACTGATCAAAATTCGAACATCAGTTTACGTCAAAGCGAGGAATGCACATTGAATAAAGGAGAGAACTTTGCTAACATCAGTAAACAGACCAGGAGAGTTCATGATACTGCAAGTAAAGTGCCAACACAAGCTGACAGTGACTCTAAAGTATTTGGCAATGATAAAACTGAAAATGGTTCACCTGCTATCATGGCTCGCTCCAGGAAAGTAACATTCAACATAAGAGAAGACGATCATGCTGACGCCACTGCACATTCACCGAACACAATCAATCAGAAGAATGTCGGCAAGGTAAAAGTGACAGCAACTTCTGCAAGCGCAAGCACAAATGCGACAACAATGCCAGAAATTCCAGCAGACAGAGAAGTAGCACCAAAATCTGCTGGCACTATCAATAGCAGCTTAATCCTCGAAGTTCATCACACAGTAAGTTTTACTGAAGATTCTACTTGTACTGGTGTTGACAACATTGGTAGTCATATGGAGGACAGGAGCATCGGTTTGCCAGCCAATCCAAATCATGATGATGAATCTAAAGCATTGAGTGCTACTGAAACCACATGTGATTCGGAGCCCTGCATGTTGCCTGCAAGTTTAGCCTGGCGCAAGCAACGGGCACCACCGAAGAAGCAAGAAGCCAGTTCCGCAGGAGCAGGCGGTGGCATAGGCGCATCCATCAAGAAAACCCCTCGCATGGACATGGCAAACAGAACCTTGGAGAAAGTTACCTACAAAAGCAAGGCTGAGCCAGTGGAACATCCATCTACTGGAGCATCCAAGAACACCGATCCACATTCGAAGCCCGCGTGCACACCGTGTGGTGCCATTGGTACAACCGAAGCAACCGTGGCATACAGACACCACACCAGCAGCCACGCCGACGACGACAATGCCCATTTCTCCATCGACGTCAAGGACGACGACTCACATCAGGCACCAAAGGTGTACACCGCCATTTGGGCCGACACCGACACCGACACGGACACCCTGCGAGCTCGGCTCCTCAGCTCGATGCAGCACCACCACAGGATGGCCTCCCGCCGTCGCCATCGCCGCCATAGGGCGAAGCGCGGCTCTGGGAACACGTGGAGCATCGGCCCAGTTTTGGTGGCCGTCCTCCTTGTCGTCTCCGTGGCGCAGCTTCTGTTCATCGTCTGGATGTACCGCAGGCTCCTGAACCAAAAGTAGGCGACCAACATGTAACTCCAGTTCCGCACTTGTAACATTCCTGCCAAGAAATGCAAATACTTTGCTCCTTTCTAGCGTCTCACTTGTTGTTATCTTTTGCTTTCTGCTTGTTTGTGTTGCACTCCGTTGGGGCCCTTTGATTGAAAGCAAGCAACACTGCTGCGTTTGTCCGGCATAAAATAAAAACACTCCTGCCAAGAAATGCTAATAGTACTATCTTGTGTTCTTGCGGTTTTCGCATCAGATTGATCTCTTAAGATTTGGAATATGATTAATCGTAACCTCATTATGTTGTATTAGTCTTACTACCTTTTTTTTGTGGATATTTAGTCTTAACTCGTAGGAACTGGCCTTTGGCAAGAAGGCAGTAATGGGCTGCGCCTAGCGATTTGTCCCCGAAATTTCTGGCGGGAGCGGTTGCATTTTGTAGATTTTTGGCGCCAACAAATTTGGGCGGACTACAGCACTGACGAGAGAAAGGAGAAAGGAGAGACAGAGAACCAAAATCTCGGGGGAGGCGGAATGAGGAAGCAGAGTAAGAAGACGTACCCGAGCAGAGTCCGATCGTCCGGCGGCCAGACCACCCTGCAGTCGTTCCTCTTCAAGCCCAGGTAGATCGAGGAGGGGAGCCGCCACCAAAGAGAATCTTTTCCTCTTCCAAAATTTGCTCCATCTTGGATCTCTGCTTCTCTAACCTTTGCCCCTTTGTTTTCTTGGATCCTCCAGAGCTGCCGATGGGGAACCGAATCCCTACCCGCCGCCGCCGCCGCCGCCGGTAGGGGAGGACGGTGAGGTTCCGAACTCTCCGCCGGCGCCGCCGAAGCGGGAGATCGTCAGGGTCACCAACAGGACCATCAGGGTACCGATCGATCTGCCCTTGTTCTTCCCCCGTTGCGTCACGTTTCTCCGTTCTTGATGGCGGCGGTGCCTGGCAGGAGAAGGCGAGCGCGTTCTCGTCGGTGGGCTCCTCGGCGAGGCGCGGGGCCGACGCGAGCGCTCTGGACGCGGCGGTGTTCAGGCGGTTCAACGGCTCGTCGCCCCCGGCGGCGAGGGCCGGCGGTGGCGCCGCCGCCGCCGAGGCGGGGGGCGACGCGGACGACGGCGATGGCGATGGCGACGTCCGGCTCGACGTCGAGGACATTGCGGCGGGGAGCCGGCGCTGGGAGTCGCGGAAGCGGAAGAGCCCCTTCGGTGCGTGCGCCCGCCATTCGCACAGTTGCTCTTTCTCTCGCGTCATGCTACTAGTTTGTGAGCACGGCGCTGATCTCACTCGCCTCTTCCCTAGGAGGCAACGAGGGGCGCACGAGCGGCAACGCCGGGCACGTGGTGGTGCTCGGGGACGACCCGAAGCCGAGGCCGCCGCCGGCGACGAGGACGAGGGGGAGGGGAAGGGGAAGGCTCGCTGGCCGCGGCGAGGTCAGCCGTGGCCTGTACAACCACTGTAAGATCTCTCACCTAATTCATTCTGCATCGAGTAAACGGTGGGGAGCTGAGCTGATTGGTGGTGGTTTGGCTGGCTGCCAGACGCGAGCGGCGGCGGGCTGTGGCAGGGCGAGCAGGAGGGCGTCGACGGCGAGGAGGTCGGGTGGACCGAGGACATGTGGGAAGGCATGGGCTCCATTATGCTCGGCGGCATGGAGTGGCACTAGCTAGCTTCAGTTCAACAGCCGCCGCAGAGCTTGCATTCGACTCAAATGTCAGTCAGACTCCAGTTTGCAAGTTATGACGTGTAATGTAAAATTCCATGAAACCAGTCTGGTTTATTTTCAAGTTCCAACCGACGTTATCCTGAGTTAAAACGTTCGTGCAATTCATTATGGCAAAAAAGACGGCTGCTGCGGATTTGGAGAATGGCTCGTAGGATAATGTTGTCAAAAATTGCCAAGTACATTCTCGACCATCAGATGCCAAAAAGAGTTTACAGCGCCTCATGGAAAACATCATCGTAAAGTACATAAAGTGTTGGCTGTTACAGTACAATGCTACGGGTCTATCAAATGTTTACTGATGTTGAAGAGTTCTTCAGGGGCACAATCAATATGCTCCGGCGCTTGCTCCAGGTCTGGCCCGTTTACTATTGCTTTGGTACCTGCGCTTGGTTATCCTCTGCACCATGTTTTCTGCCGAGGCATCAGACCAGTAAGTATAGTCTTCTACTGTTTTGAAAAGCTAGGTTTCAGCTGGCGCTCATAGCTCATCTTTCACACCCTGGCTTGAGTCTTCATGGTCGGGCTTTGGTGCATCGGAGGGTTTGGGGGCGGCCTCTGCAATCTCCTCCACGTTCTCCCCCAAGATGCGCGCGGTGAACTGCCTAGCTTCGGCGTCGAAATCAACCCACTCTGGAACTATTCTCTTAGCACCCTGGAGAGTATGAGGAAAAATATTATGAATAGCCAAACCTTTGGTGTACTAAAGCAACAGGGAACGGATCGTGGCGAATCACAATTTTACCTGAAGCTTTGGTTCCTTTGTCATTGGATTGTTGCAAAGATCAATGGTCTTTGCTCTTGCCTTTGTGGCATTTCCACACCAGGATTCGCACCAGAGCCATTCTTGAGGGAGTGAGAATATGGGCACGGTATGTTGAGCATAATTTGGGAGATCCTGGATAAAAGTGCTACAAGTAAGCATTGCACTCATCTTCACTTGTATGGCTATTTGTACTCTGGAGCTTGGTTCTACATACAACATTCTACTGTTGGTAACAGAAACAAGCTCATCCCGATGCAAGTTGAAAATGGTAACCACTAGAAAAATATTGCACCTATATGATCTTTTTTTCGAGCTTTTGTGAATAGAAAGAACTGAGATGGCTACGGAACTTGCCTCTTGCAATAATACTACAAGAAGACTTGTGCTGCCATGCTATTCAACTTTTTAACTTTCAAATTAAATATTTGAATTCTCAATATAAATTCAATTAAAAACGATAATTGCACATATACATATTGCGCGAAATCATGTTTGAATCAAATAATGAAGTTATATCTTTCAAGATTGGGCCTTTAAAAGAAATCCAGTTCATCAGCAACATGAACTCTGGTCTGTAGACTGTAGCAGTGAAGCCACTAATCATGCAGCACTGGCCTGTGAGGCTGTGACCCACTCCATCAAATGTTATGCGTAAAGGGGATCAAATAGATGTACCTGATCAAGGTTTGAGAGACTATTGGGGTCCTTGCTGAGTGTTTCATAAACAACCCGTAGATTATCCCCAGCAGCAGTTTGTCGAAATTTGGCCAAATCAACAACATAAAGGGCACTGAAACAACGACATGTTACAAAATAACAGCAATAATCTATTTAAGCATACTTGATGCAACAGGTCACCAACCTGATATGGTATGGTCTTCCTCGCAAATGATCTTTCCAGAAACCCTTTAACACACGGGGAAAAGAACAGGAGTCAGCAGACAACTTGAGAACATCTTTAACCTGCCATGAATAATTTGATCTATAGCAGTAGCATGGTTTGTGCTAAGTTGGTAACTAACTTGTTTCCAAAATCGATAGCCATCCATCTCCTTGTTGTTATCACAGAACGGAGTATACGCAAGGGGACGGCCCTTCAGATCCATGTCATACAGTTCTCCCATGTCTGTTCTCACAATTTGATCAGCATCAACAAAAATAACCTATTTACAAAGCATCGGAAAAAGAATATCGTTAGAACTCAATCAGGCTATAACTGCTTCTACCTACTGAAGAACATGGTTACATGAAGCAGGATCATAAGGCAATTGTAATATAGACAAAAGTACCTTCCTCAGCGAAAGTGGAAATATAACATCCAGAAACAAGATTTTATATGCCCATATAATTCTTTGCTTCTCTTTCTGTTTGTGCAACCATGTTGGCCATTTATACGTGATAAGCTCATACTCGAATCCATATTCCAGAGCCATGTGGGGTATGACATCCTGGCAGGATTACTGGTTAGATAACAGCAGAGACACCTTCCATCTGCTCATGACTTAATCAACTCAAAAGCAGCTCATTTACCTTAAATTGTGGAGATAGATAATTCTTTATGAACCAAAATTTCACTGGCCTTTGTGTTTTCTTTAAAACACTCAAGATCATAATTTTTAGGAAACGCTCGTACCTGCAACATGAAAATTTGCAGCTAAATCACATGTTCTCAAGTCATACCTTTCCTTTCGGTATGATATTCTTCCAAGAGTAAGATGGTGTATGATGTGTAACTAGGATTTGCTGCAGCAACATTAGACTAGAGTGCAAGAATAGCTGTTTGTGCAGCATACAGAATACTGCAAAACGCATGTGTCATTCTAATAACGCCAACAAGTAGTTCAAGGAAAAGAAAGGCAACAGTGCTAGCAACTAACCCAGAACATGGCTTTCAAGATTAATCGCATAAGTGAGAAGTGTCAGCACGATAAACTATAACCAACAATGAACAGCATGGACATTCACAGATCATATTTTCACGAAATGGACACTTACAGATGACCAGAAGCAACAGAAAAAATGTTAATTGTCTCCCCTTGTCTTGCATCCTTAAGGTCCTGAATAGAAGTGCAAAGCAAAACTGTTAGATTTTCTCTAAGCAACAAATGTAGAGTATATAACAAGTAACATAAGATACAAGCATGCATGAACTAGCGTGTAACTTTTACATGTGGAATCATTATTCTACGCAAATTACTACATATGTGTATTACAGAAAACATCCTCATCGGCATTAGCAAGAGCAAAGGTGTAACTAGGAACAGTTCCATGATGCCTTTCATCAAACAGATAGTCAGACTTCCTTACAAAGTTCAGTTCTCCAAGTGTTTTAGGTTTTTGTATGTGCAGTGTAATTCCCTTTCAGTAAAATCAAATGTGCTAACATAATCTATGTTTTCAATAACTATCTCATTCTTTCAGTCGTGTTTTTCCCCAAGGAATCACTGTACAGTTTATAGGCTGGTCTAGAATCCGTTGCAAAGTACTTCCATACATAACATTAGAGTAGATCTACACAATATTCCTGGAAGTTTTGGAAGCATCACAGCAAGAAAAACATGAAAAATTGGACGATCAAACTTTCCTAGACCAAAGCTTGTGTCTGTAGCCTGTTCAGAATAACATGCAGTAGAATTAAATAACTCACAGAAGAAATACTAACAATGTTTTTCTCAGCTTTCTTTTTTAATGAGGCATCGCCACTAATGAAACTAGAAGCCCATTTCAAAAGGTTGGTATTCCACCCTTTATTATCCTGCATTAAAAGGCATTTAGGAAAAAAATAATGTCTAGAATTGATATGTTTTACAACTAAATTAATAAAAACAGACCGTCTTTTCCTGGACATGGTTGTCATCATCAGCATTTAGCAAGTCCTCATGCTCCTTGCCCTTTTTCTTTTGCACTTCAATATGTAAAAGTTTGCCCCTTAGGCTATCTATGGCAATGAGTTTCGAAGGTAGCTCGTACAAATCAGCACTATGCCCAGGAGCGAGTTTTAGGTACCACACCCCCGGGGAGACTTTCATCTGACAATATCCCAAGTTGGCCATGACAAGTGTGTCTACCAGGTGTGGTCTTTGTTTGGTGCCAAGGATAAACTGCAGACCACGAGGAGGTTCTCGATCCTTTTCCATGCAATGTCCTGAAAAACAAATTCTGTCACTAAATAATCCACCACAATCAAAGAGATGATTATTAAATGATCATACCTGTAAGAAGAAGTGCTTCAAGTTCATATACTGCTTGCAATGTCCTAACATCACCGAGATTCTCCAATAGAATGTTATCCAGATCATGGCTGATACACAGAAAACGACCACAATAAGGTGATTAGACTCTACAGTAGAATATAAATTCTGATATTTTCTTAATACTTGGTGGCTGGCTTACATGGCAACGACAGGCTCAACAAGCCAGGGCTCAGGAACATCGATGTTCATTGTAAGTGTTTTAGATAGTGGCATGTTCGAGAAGAAAGCTTTAGGTCCATGTACAGAAAAATCTGTACTGCTAAAATCATCCTGCATATCAAATGGTCAAGCATCATTGTAGGCAGTGGGGACGTTCTGGCTAGTAAACATGTGTAGTCTTACCATCGACGGAAGAACAAATCTATAGTAGTTCTTTAAAGGAAGATCCGCAAGAGAACTCTGAAAATAATCAGAAAATGTTAGCATGAAATTTGTACGATTGCAGCTAGCACAAGCTCAAGAATAGAAGATTTCCATCCATGAACCACCTATACATACTAATAAGACTTCAAACAATACAGCGCACCAAAGTTTCTCTAATCATAGACTTCAATTTCAAATAGAGATGGTAAATCATACTTTCTTACGATCAATAGGACAAACAAAAATCATGAAAAAAAATGCACATGGAGATGAACTGAGCATGATTTAATCAAGTCAAGACGCACAAAGAACTGGATAACATGATAAAAAAATTGTTTTACAGGGCTGTAGTCACTACAGATGCATACCAGACTAATTTTTGCTATAGTTGAGGCATGTCATTGCAATAACATGAAATTGCGTGTCTTATAAAAATATGATTGCATACAATAATAAATGAATCATGCCAGCAAATCTCTAGCTAGTGAAGTTGGTTAAAATGTTCCAGTTGTTGAACTGAATCAATTGATTGCAAGTATGACCACAACCAAATAGCTCTAGAACAGAGATAGGCCTCTGGACTACTAAGGTGCATCATCTAACCTTGGCAACAACTGAGTCATTTAAATGATTATAATTAGTTAAAAGACTTGATGTTCAGTAGCCTCGACAGGTAGAAAAAGATCAGATGCCCTGTTAGATTAGTTGGTTCATTTCTCATACTGATATTTCAGAACTTCAAAACAATAAAATTACCCAGCAGCAGTGAGCACAGATATCAATTAATTTTAGATGCAGAACATATGCAAACTGATAACAAGGATAAAATATACATACAATTGGATTAAGGACAATTCTCATGCTCGGCTGAATCTGTCGAGAGAGAATGCGTAGAAGTGGAGAAAGTTTTTGCCCAGTAGGACTTAGCGGATCAATGACAGCATCAATGTGAACACTTGAATTCATACTATTCAGCTTAATTGCACTGCAAGATAGAGAACAAAATGAGATCAAACTGTCTGAATTTATCATAAATCCAAGAATAGTCCAAGTTTTATGTAGGTTCAAGTGAAAACTCAGTGCTTGCAATTTGCAGTTAGCTAGACAGGACAGCGGCATGCATTTGAGCGTAGTGTGTGTGACTACTTTGTGTTTGTCTTCATAGCTTTCAAGTTGAAAGCTCCTTGCATATATCTATAAATCAAAATGCGATGGGTGATTTAAGAATTAAGACCCAACATTTTGTGTTTGTCTTCATTGCTTTCAAGTTGAAAACTCCTTACATATATACATAAATCATAAATGTGATGGATGACTTAAGAATTAAGACCCAAGCTCAAAACAGTTGAATAAAGTTTGAACATACTCCTAGCATTTCAAATCATAGCATCAGCATATATTATTAAAACAACGAAGTTCCAAAACCAAGCATGACAGCATAATATCTGGCCATGATATTGACAAATGAATGGAATGGATTAGTTAAAATATGAACCAGGATAGATGAAACTTGTGTTCGCACACATTATTTCTTCTGGCATGCACATTAAACTGAAGGCAGAAAAATACTAACAACCAGTTATTTCAAACGAGATAGTTTAAGACTTTAAAGTAGGATTGTTACTCCAAGTTAAAAGATCCATGGCGAGCTAAATTTCTCACTGACAATTCCAGAGTTAGTCAGAAACTATCTGTAGCCAAGTTGCAAGTTACTTCCTAAGAGCATCTCCAGCCGCCCCCCCAACAGGCCCCCCCAAGGCCATTTTTTATCGCCGGCGGGCGATCGGCCCAGTCGCGCCCCCAGGAG
>CBMN010036266.1:1062-18485 GCA_000582825.1 Hordeum pubiflorum
GTGTGTGTGTTTGTGTGTGTGTGAGAGAGACGCCTTGGGATTGACGATATTCAAACGTGTTGTGATTGTATGAGCACTGAGGCTATCGATGAGGGTGAAATGAAGGATAAGTGTCAACACAGATGGAATTTCATGTGTTGAAATAAACGACGTGTACCTATTGAGATCTTAAATCATGGTTATTGGGTTAAGGGAGTGGTATTGGTTATTGGGTTAAGGGAGTGGTATTTTTTTCATTGCGTCTATTTGCTAGCATATACTTAAATAAGGGGTAAAAGTTCTGTTGTTCGTCATTCATCCAACCTTACCTATGGCATCCCTTCCTCCCATCTCTGGTTTTTCCCATCGGGTTTTCCTGAAAAATGCTTCAACTAACCCATATTTTATTGACTTAACAAATACATGTTTATCAAATAAAATTCTACTTTTACATAATCACGCTAAAATGAGCAGTTAAATCATGGCCTACTCATATTAATGTTGGCGACGTACCCAGTCAAAATCTGAAACTTTGTTTCTCAAACGCCAAATCCCAAATGAGCACACCACATGGGAAGTGGATGAAACCAGGCCACTTAAACATGATTTTGCAGAAAAACCCCTATACCCACAATTCTAACCGGCGGCTCCTCAAACCCTTCGGTCCGTATTCTCCCTAAGACAATGAAAACTATAATAAAGGATAGAGATGCTAAACACTAAAAAAAGGACAATGGGGACTACCTTAAAAATGGACCCACAAGGCATATACATAACTGTTCTATACTTGCATAAGGGCATATCCAATGTTGACCCCTAACCGTCTGCATCCGCTACGAACCGAGTGTTCCGGGCACATTTTGCTATCTAGTGCGATACCCCATCAGTCCACGGACCGTTCCAGGCATCCGTTTTCCTGCAAACCGGAGACAAACAACGGGGGTTTGCAGGAGTTCGTACCGCCGCCACATAGGACCCTGACACCCCGACCCACTCAAATCCCCCTCCCGGTCCACTTTTCTTCCACTCTGCCCTTGCCCCCCTTGCTTTGCATCTGCATCCTCCTTGCCTGACTCCGTCGTTGTACCTCTTTGGCCACCGCCGACATCATAGGACGTCTGCAACCCCACCAGCGTGCCTACCCTCCTTGTACTATGTCATCGTCCACTCAGGATCCTTTTGCAGCCACGTACCCTCCGCCCTTGTCGACAACGTCCATGGCGGACACCACGCCCGAGAGGTGTTCGGCCAAATGCCATTCAATTTTTTTGTTGCAATTCTTGTTGTTTTCTAGAGTAGAGTAAACACAATGGCGGAGTACTCGATGATGGAAGCTGAGTTATTGTGCGATGCATGGTTTGTCGTATCTACGAAATTTGTAGGCAGGAACTCAATGGGCTTGATCTTTTGGCAGTGCATGCATGCTTCATTTCATGGGTGAAAGAACTTCGTGCCCTATGATATGCAGTCATTCATTCACTCAGTGTTGCTCCACACATTGTATAGACAACATAGGTTGTCGAGATGTACTACAGGGAACAAGAGCAGGCCATTCACGCACATACAATGTTGGACTATATGTGACGGTTCTGACTCTTGTATCGCTGAATTCGGAATCAATGTTCGAAAACTTGTTGAACATTTGTTTACCTCGGATGTAATATTTACATTTGAAATATTTTTGCGTACTAGATGTATTTAGATATTATTTATGAATTGTGTTATTTTCTATAATTATTTTGAGTGTTGAGGTCTTAGAAAAACAAGGGCGAACATTTATTACTCTTGGAGGCCTCTGCCTCCTAGGTGGTTTGGTGGTGTTTACTTGCTCTCTTTGAGAAGTTTCTGAAGAGGCCTAGGTGATTGAGGTTCCTCCGGAAGCTTTCTTGCATGTGGTGTGCTCCGGAGACGTATGTAAAGGTGTGGTTGCCGCCTTTAAAACCAACCCCGAGCGAATCTAGGCTCATTCATTGAGGGTGATTCGAAAGGGGAGATTGCAGTGAGACACTTGGTGGCGTTCCAGAGCTTTATATTCTACACTACTTCAACTAAGATTATCACACTCACGAGTATGAACTTCAGGATAAATCTACGTCCCCAACTCACGTTTGGTTATCTCATTGTCACACCCTTTAATTTCCGCAATTCATACTTGCTCATATTGATATATCTTGTGCTAGTTAGAATTGCTTAGTTGTTCCTTCATTTTCCTATCTTGTGATATGGTTTGTACCTTGATAGTTACCTTAAGTGTTTATCTTGCTTAGCATAGTTTGTTGCTGCACTTAATTGAGCTTAGCATAGTTAGAATTTGTGCTTGAGAAGTATCAGTTTAGTTTAGTTCTGCCTTAGATAAAGGCAAATTCGTAAAGGTTTTAAAACACATACTCACCCCTCCCTAATCGACATCTATGTCCTTTCAACCATTCAAAGGAAATTTCAGATGGTCAGCGTGTGCGATGAATTTGACAAAATTCGTCCTAGCTCCAAACAGGAACACATAATTGAGCATTACAGTGAACGAAACTACAAACCGATCATCTGAATAGAACCACGACATCGATGTGCTTCCTTTTTGTATACACCTTATCTTGAATATAAGCATCGTTGTATAGATTAGACGGGATGGGCAAGTGGAGGAGACTAGGAGTTAACTCAACATACCACGTGCAACCTCACCTAAATCACGTACCAGGCCACACCAGGGTGCATCACTGGAGCCATCAATGTGCGCTCCTTTCCATCGCTCGAACCTAGCTCGCTGGAAACGGCCGGATCGAGAGTTCCCAACGGGCCTGGTCCAGTGATGCTTTAAACATTGTGCTGATCAAGATTTTGATGTGAGGCAAACTACCAAACATGCCAAAGTTGCACTGCGCAAGCCTGGTTGGACCTAATTCAGGCAACCAAACACGCCTCGGGTGCTTATTGATGGAGGAAGATTTGATGTAGAACTATTTTTTTCAATGATAAACACGTCTGATTTTCCCACTATACTATGATATCTGCCATTATGTGGTGTGTTTGGACTCGATGGACAAGCTCCCAAAACAACATTATTGTACCCATGAAGCAACATCACCACATGGTTTCTCACTTACATAAATTCAACTTGAGTGGCGTCACAATATTGTGCATCCACTTAACTTATTTTTCAATATATTTTTTATTTTGTGTCCGCGTGAATTTTACATCACTTTTAAAAATTCACTTTGAGCAATATCACAACATTGTGCATTAATTTAATTTCTATTTTATTCTAGAATATTTTTATTTTATTTTGTACCACCTAAATTTTGTTTGGTCGATATTTACAAATGGGTTGCACGTGCACACTAGTCTGTAGCAACAAGCCATAAGAGCCTAGAAACTTCATAGTTTAAGTAACTGTTTATTCGAGCAAAGCCATAGTATCTTCTTTTTGCAAGGAAACTTTCAATTTATTCACCTTCAATCATGCAGTACAACGAACATCAGAAATAATAAAAAATTCATTCAGATTTATAGACCACCTAGCGACGACTACAAGAACTGAAGCGAGCTGAAGGCGCGCCGCCGTCATCGCCCCTCCCTCGTTGGAGCTAGGCAAAACTTGTTGTAGTTGAGAGTCGGGAAGTCGTCCTGTTAAGGATCCATAGAGCCAACACACCAGAACAACAATCGTCGTCGATGAAGAGTAACGTAGATCAAAATGATCCAACCTGAAGACACACAAACGTAGACGAACGAACGAACAAATCCACCAAAGATAGATCCACAGAAGACACATCTTCACACGTCCACCGTGGTGCTAGACGCACCACCGGGACGGGGACTTGGGTCCTTGGTCAGGAGATGCGGCCTGGTCACGAACCATGGATCATGACATTGTTTATCAAAATTTAATGTATTTATTTCATAGAGAAACAACTGCTATATAAAAAAGCTATTGTATTAATTTTTTGCAACTAATGCATTGAGTTGGCGATAGGTGCTATTGACACAGAAGATATTGTTTTTTTGGCAATCAAGGATTTAATTGACAACCAAAATATTGATAGGAGATATTATTTATTTACCATTAAATATATGCCACAAAAACATCCTCGGTATGCATCTATATAACATTGTGATACAGCATGGAACTCCCTAACTGCACACAGGAGGCGTGCAAGAAACTTTGCAACAACCCAGGGGGGTATTGCAGGCTTACATCCGACTGTTGTTGCCCTGTTTCCTAAATGGGACTGAAATGACACAGAGATGCCATGAATCATTCAATGCATGTATGGATTATATATGGTACTTCTAGCATATCAATATAAACCCTTTTAATTATCTTCATAATTTGCAAATCGAAAAAGCTTGTTCTTTCTTTAGTTCTGCAATGGCTGGTGTTGCTCATGAATTAGAGTTATAACCTACCTAAATACAACATGTGAAATAAAATGAACATGAAAAATGTCTAAACCATCTCGGAGATGAAT
The DNA here is from genome assembly GCA_000582825.1 of Hordeum pubiflorum. Taxonomy (NCBI): domain Eukaryota; kingdom Viridiplantae; phylum Streptophyta; class Magnoliopsida; order Poales; family Poaceae; genus Hordeum; species Hordeum pubiflorum. The sequence continues at coordinate 5,508 of CBMN010036266.1, forward strand.
TTCGGAAGGAAAAACACATGTGATCGCTATAAATACCTTAATAACCCAACAATTTTCTAACATGACATTCCAACCTATTAATGATAGGTTGACTTTTTTATCATGACAGTCAGCCATCAAGGTACACCAAATCTGAATACTGCAAGATGTTATACTATCGCGTGTTTGGTTATCTTCTCAGTGCAGCCTGGCCCGCGGAGCCTGGCTCAACGGAGTCTGTTTAAGTATATACAGGCAAAAAACCCAATATCCACACCCAGTTTTGTTGCCTGCATACCCTCTATCCTGCATGAGGCGTAATGAAAGGTAGCCTGTTTGGTTGCCCGTTTGTTTAGGCGCAAACACAAGGCATGGTGTTTGGTTTGATGCAACACATGTTGTCTGGTAACCTCTTCGGCGAAGTGGTGAGGTTACCAACACACAGGGGCGTGTACAACAACCCAAAGACACACAAAAGATAGCATATAAACTTAGTTCTAAACGAAAGCAAGCAGTTTTAAACAGAGTACCACACTTAAACGTAACATTTTTCAAGCAAAGCGGTACGATATAGTCGATACTAAACCAGCTGGAGCAACGGAGAGCTATCCTAGACATTCACGGCGAAGGCGTCGTCGTGCCTCCCGCACTTGGTCACCGCTTCAATGTCGTCGTCATTGAAAACGATGGCCTTGAGCGTGTCGGGAGTCAACAACTTGAAGGCCACCATGTACCCGATCTTGATCTGATGGATGGCGGCGAAGGTGGCCCAACCCGGATCGAGGGTGACCCTACCGTTCATTAGTCGGACAGTGGCCCTCCATGAGCAGTCGGTGTTCGTCTTCAGCTTGAACTCCGTTGGCACGACCGGGAAGTGCTTCATGAAGTCTAGGGGCATTGGTATGGCCTCGAGCTTCGGGGTAATGATCACCTTGCAGAAGTGAGTTGGCCCACCCTCCTCATGGTAGTGCCTGTAGTTTGGGTGCTTGCCGATGGGGGCTCCTCCGGCACCACTCGCCGTCCGTGGGCAGGACCTGAACGGGTGTGTGTGCGGCACGACATCCTTGCCCTTGTCCATGGGCGACACCACGTCTTTGCCCTTCTCCATGGGCGGCACCACCTCCTTGCCCTTATTCTCCGTGTCGATCTGCACTATGAAGAGCACGCATTATGAAGAGCACAAAGTTCAAAGGTTGATCGACATTAACACATATCGTCCATAACCCCTATATTTACCCAGCCTCACGGTCACTACTTACCCACCACCTCTCTCAATTAACTCTCTTTGTCTCTCACTCTTCCTCCTATCCATCGCCATGAACTCCAGAAGCAATTCCAACCCCTTCCCTTGGGGAATTAGATGGAGGGATTGCTTCCTCGGATGCTTGCTCGGTGATCGCACCAAGTTCGAGAACACAATGAAAGTCTGCTCTAACTTCATCAGCATGGAAGAAATGCAGAAGGAGTCAGACACTATGGTGAAGAAGGTGACGACGGAGGAGTTGAAGACGCTGATTCCTGACCCAGCGAAGGTCGATATGTCAAGTGGGAGGCGCACCAGAGGACACACAGCAAAAGACGACCTTCCATGTGACCGGGCACGCCCGTATGCGTGATCGTATGGCGTGGAAACTGATGCTCCTCGCCCGCCTAAATAATCTTTATAAAGGGCCCAACGCCAAATGAGCTAAGGGAGGGCCAAAAACGCCGCATCTTCGTCATCATCAACATAAGTCATCTTCACCGACCCAAGCTACCGTCATTTCACATCTCCATCTCTATAGCAACCATCTCCACCACCATCACCATAGTTCTCAACCTACTAGCCATATTTGTAATTGTGCATCACACAAGGCCCCTATTGTAAGACATATTATCAATCAATCTTCATGATGTCTTCTTCAATGAGTTCTTCATTTGATCTAATCTTCATATGTGAGTAGTCCGATAAGGTATGGGTTGTTGCAAGATCCTTGCAACCCGATGTATTTGTTGGAAGCATCAATGGAAGAGATTTGAATTAACGTCCCGTATGTGTGAAACAAAATTGTTCCGTAATTGTATCTCGACTCGTTCACGTTCTTCATCCCTGCAAATACCCAGGATCATGAGGAACGAGCCACAGAGAGGCTAAGGGAGGGAGATCATGAAGTGTTATTTTGAACACCAACGACAGAAAGGTTTAGTACGGTAACACGGATCCTATCTCTAGGGATTCAAGAGGTGTAGTCATTAAAATCCCAATACTTTTGTCTTATTATTGCAATCTTAACTATCGAGGGAACCTCGCTAGACGGATAGAGCCTTCGGTTGGACAACTGACTCTTGATGTAGGATGCGTGCCGGTCAAGATGTAATTTGGTGTAACGCCCGGTTATGCCTGGCGGGATCTAGACTGGCCCCACAGACCAACACTAGTCTTTCTTGCGCACTTTGTCCTCACTCGTGCGCACCCAGGACCAACTTTCCGGTCGGTCACCCATCCTAGAATTACTCCAAGCCAAACACGCTTAACTTTGGAGTTCTTTTCGAGTGGGCTCCCGGAAAAAGAAGGAATTCCTTGTTGATATGAGTAGTCTATCGTTCCTATTAAGCGACGCTCTCACATTTGGGCACATCCCCCACTTCAGTTGTAACAAGCACATCTCGATTGGTGACTTCCAGCGCACAACTTAAGATCATATCTGGCCCTTTCACAAATATATGATTGTAAGCATTAAGACCTCATACTCGTACGTATTTTTATTATAAGGTTTGCAACTTGATTTTGATCCGGTTCAAAAACTGGAATTAATTCTTTAACAAGAGCTTGTTTGAGACCCTAGCTTAAAGGGCATCACCTTCCTGTGGGTTCGATAACTCAGGGTCGCCTCTCGGAAAAAGGGTGAGGATCCTTGTTGCTCCATTTTCGGATCACTGCGGGAAGTAATCACTGATGTACCCCATCCTTGTCCATTTTACTCACTTTCGTTTTGGTCCTACTTCCTTATGTTTGTTATTTCCAGCCGTGTATCTTGTGGAGTAGGCCATGACTTGTGCCAAGTCAAGTATTTGTCAGAGGGGGTCAACCCCGATGATGAATAGAAGCATCGATAATGGGCCCCTTTCCTGGAGGACCTGATCATGCTTGACAGTGGGAGGAGGGAGCGGGTGTCCGCCACACCATTGGGAAGGATCCACAAGAACGTCTAATGGTGGAAGACAGAAATACAATCCTTAAACTTTCTTGGGAATCCTGCCCTTTGAAGAAGGTCCATCAAATAATTTCACTTCACCAAGTCAAAAGCTTTTCGAATGTTGAGCTTGAAAAGTAGGGAATGGGTTTTGCTCTTATGGAGACGGTGGCTAAAATTTATCAAATACATGAAGTTGTCTTTGATGCTTCTCGTAAATGATATTGTTCATATGAGATCCAAGGCGAGCTAGTGGCAATGATCATTGCAATAGCATGTATAAGGCCAAATGATGTGTAGTCAGTCGCTGGTGTCGTTTGCACCCTCTTTATTGGGTAGAAGCGCCCCATTTGCGGGGTTAAGCCCATGAAGGTTGGTGACACATTTTTTTTTGAAAAGGAGGATGAACCCCGGCCTCTGCATGTGGAAGATGCATGCGGCCATTTTATTAATTATTCACAGAGACCTTACAAAGTAATACATCAGATATAAGTCTGAAGCCACCATCTTGACCAAAACTAACCACTTGATGAAGGAGTGTCGAAGGTTCGAGCCGAATACCAAACGGACCTCGCACTAAAACCTAACATCTAAAACCGAAGGCCCCAACCAAGCCTCATACCGGGTCTGGGGCACACACCGGTCCGGCGCACTCTCAGAGGTCGCCGCCGCCGTCTTCCACCGATCCATCTTCAGAGTAGGTACTGACGCATTGACCTTGCCATGCCTGTCGTCGACGCCACCATGACGCCAGACAGTGCCACCATCCTGCACTCGTCCATCACCATGCGTCCAACGCCGAGACCCCACTGCTCCATGCCGCCGGGAGACACCGTTGTCGATGTGTCAGATGCCACGCCGCTCCTCCTTCGTGAACACCAACTACTGTCACTGGTCCCATCGCCACCGAAGACACGGCCAAACCGCCTCCAGGAATCACCTGAGGTCTCTGCACCACACGCTCCAACCCACCGCTCAAGATGATGCCACCAAGGTGGAAACGACGTTGTTGCGCCGCCGCTGCCCAACCCCAAGGATTTGTGGTTTTCACCCGGGCAAGGTGGAAGAAGGGAGTGGGGGAGATGTATCTCAACATCGCCTCCAAGGAGGGATCCGACGCCCACAGCACCGCCGATGTCGTGGCCGCCGCTGCCGACCAAGGGTTTCCCCTGGACAGAGCTCCCAGTCCAACTCCCACCATGCTAATCGACAGATCCCACAGAGAGGAGCTTGCCGGAGATCGAACTAGCTGGTGGAATGGGCAGCAAGCATGAGGTGACCGTCTTCAGATCTGGCCATGGGGAAGACGGGGATCCCCACGCCGCGACCACCTCCTCCATGCCATCGCTGCCCATGCAGCCAAGGGCCACAACCAGCCGCCCGGCGGGTGCCTCCCGTCGTGGGAAGGACGCCGCCCTCACCTTCGAGGCCGCCGCCTTGAAGCCCGACCCTTCGTCACCAGCAGGAGTGAATCGGATAGATCCTCGCCGCCCCCTTCACCAGCGGCTGCACGGCGAGCCGGCGGGCCCCTCCGGAGGCGACGAGGGAAATGGGGAGGAGGGGAAGTACTGTGACGGCTAGGGTTGGGAGCCGCCCGTGTCGCCCCTGCAGGAGCGACGCGGGGGCGTGGGCTGTCGCCCAAAAAGATGTAGGAGGCCACCACAACTGGACCGTTGGTGACACAAATGTGGACGAAAAGTATTGTTTGTGTGAATTTGTCTGCAAAGGTACATAGTTTTGTTCGATTCTATATGTGCTGTTATAGTACAAATTAGCTGGCAGAGTGAGATGTGTAATGAATTGTGATGACAATGACTTTCTCTAAAACAAGAGCTTTTGTGGAAAAGGGTGGACTGGAGCCATTGTGTGAACAGGTACACGTCGATGGCGGGTCGGCGGCAGCAAACACAAGAACAGTTGTTGGACTCAACAGAACATCGTTGAGTATGAGGATTGAAATATACTCCTCCTAGTACCCCTGTTCAAGAATTCGTCCGATTAACCAGGTAACTTGCCGACCGATTAACTTGCCGATTAGCCTATTAATCTCCTACTCGCCAACCAACCAAGCAGCACCAGTTAACGATTTCCTCAACAATGGCTAGTACACACCCGCTGAAAACGCAATCATACCATATACAACAGACATGACATAATCATCCAAAGTTTATTTTGTGGGCACTGGAGAAATGTCTGGCCGCCGCGACCATCCCGCCGGCTGGATCATATTCATAGGTGGTGGCCCGGTCACCGGTGCTCGCCGCCTTGACCTTAGGTGGGCGAAAGCAAGCAAACCAAGACGCCACCACCGACCAGAAACCGGAGCTGGATTTCTTACCGTCTCCCATGGGAGGGCAGCGGGCTAGTTACTAATGGAAACGCATCTCTCTAAACCTTCACGTTCGTTCGTCTGTTTAGTACTAGCTGTTCTCTTCTGCGATGAGGAGTTGTTGCTGCGGGCTAGCTTCTTATAGCATTGCTTTGCTTGGCAACCACGGTGAATGGTCTCTACACCTGGACAAAATGCTGCTTCGTCGGTCAGCATCAGACTCGACTTGCTGGCCAATATGATACTTCTCGTCTCCGTTTCAAGAAAGAAAGAAAGATAAAACTCCTAGCTGTGAACGTTCCTCGCTGGCTGCATAAAGGGACTAGGATAGCTGCCAATCATGCATGCAAAAACGTCAGTGTAGTTGCAGGTTAAAAAAAACGGTTGGATTGATCGATCACTTTCACAGCCTATTCGAAAAAAGTTGATCAATCAGTCGGTCAATAGGCCACGTTGCGTAATTCACGAGAAAACAACGCAGCAAATTCAGCTGCCGATCGAGTGAGTGTCGCGGCAGCGTTGTCCCGGGTTTTGCGGCCGGCATCGCGCCTTCCGCCTCCCTCCTGCGTCAGAACAGAAAACGATATCATGCCCCTCCTGTTACCTCTGCCTCTTCTTTCTAGCCATGGCGAAATTACAAATTTGGAGTAAGTACTCCAGCTGCCGGTAAAACCACTTGCAGAATACTCTTTACTTCTAGTTTTTTTTTTTTTGAGAAACTGTTTTAGCTTATATCTGGATGTTCACGATCTAAGAAATTTCCAGGAGAATTCTATGGAGACTAGAGGCTAATGCGTGTTTCGCCGCGCCATTTCTTCACTCGTGGGCGCTGGCGGAGCTACAGCCAAGCAAAACCGTGTTATGGCCCGCCCAAGTTTAGTGGAAATACACTAGGACATGAGAGTAAATGGGGCATCAGATTAAAATAGTTGGACTTCCTTTTAATTTGGCCCGCCCAAGTTTTTATGTGTAGCTCCACCACTGCTCGTGGGATTGACTCTTTCTAGGAGGTTATTATGGTGGTTGTTTCTTTCTAATTTTATTTACGTTGGGTTGAGTTTATGATAAAAATATTGCATCAGTATATCGTGTTGGGTTTCTGTTGGAGACGATGCTCATTTTGAGAAGTGTGGAGTTGTTAGGTGTGTGGTTGTGAAGTCCTGACACGTTTCAAATTTGGTAGCCGGTGCTGGTTATGTGAGCTCCATGAAAGCTCGGATTCCACGTTCAAAGCATGAAATTGTTGTTATAATACTCACGTGGGCCGGCCCATGAAGCTCTCACTTGTTCTGCTTGGCTCCGTGCTCCGCTCACTCTCTCACCTTTTCTTCCACATGCTCCACTGGTAGCTCAGAAGTGTTGTTGCATTTTTTTATTTGAAGAAGTTCATTAAATAAAAAATCACATATTGTTAAAATTATATTTAAAAATATCGAGATTTCTTTTAATAAAGTTCATGAATTAAAATATATTGGTGGATTTCAAACAATGCTTGTGAATTTCAAAGGGTCATAAATTTGAAAATGTGCATAGACTTTCAAAATATTTGTGAATTTCAAAACTATTCATCAAGTTTGTTCATGAATTTGAAAACTATTCGTGAACTTAAAAACAATATTTATAGTCTTTTTAAATTTTCACGACTTTTAATAAATATTCACGAATTGTCACATGAAAATTAAAAAGAGAAGAAAAAATAAAATTAAAAGGAAAAGGAAAATAAAAGTCAAGAATAAACAGAAGAAAAACTAGTAAACCCATTAAAATGAAAAAAAATTCCAGGCAATACCTTGTCAAAACCGAAAAACCACTCGACCCGATGACACACAGCCCCCACAACACCCGATGCACGAGAAGGTTCGAAGTTTAGGGAGTTCATTATCTTACTAGAAGGGTTGGGTGCGGTTTGTTGCACCGTTGGTGTTGTTAGATTCTAATAAAAAATTACTCACTTTGTTCCAAAATATAAGGTATATTAGTTTTTTGAAAAGTCAAACTTCTTTAAGTTTGATCAAATTTGCAGAGAGGCATACAAAAATCCATAATATTGAACCGATATCATTAGATTCATCATGAAATAAATTTTCATATTTTATTTATTTAATATTGTGGATATCGATATGTTTGGCTCTGAACTTGGTCAAAGTTAAAGAAGTTTGACTTCCAAAAACTAATACACATTATATTTTGGAACTGAGGGAATACCAATATTTATGTGGGGAAATTTTTATGTCGATGTCTGCAAGTACTATATTGGTGCTCCAGTATCACATGGTGAAGCTTCTTTTTTCTAAGTTGTGAGATCATGCACAAGATTGTTACGTTTTATAGCTTTATTGATGCTAATTGATTTGAAAAATCGTTGGCCCAATCAAAATCGTGAACCAAATCTAAAATTGAACCTCAATTGGATGGAAGAGCTCCAAAAAGTAGGAAGCATAATGAATTAAAAGAATTTGATGCGAGAGCTCATTTAGAAATTGTTGACCCGGTCAACATCGAATGACCCAATTCTAAAACGGTGACCACAATTGGTTGTGAGGCGTTAAAAAAGAGAGCTCCTTGAGGAATTCTTGACTTGGTCAAAATTGGAAAACCCAATTCTAAATTAAAGATCTCAATTGATTGTGAGGTCTTAAAATTAGGGAGCATAATTTATTAAAAGAATTGAATGAAAGAGCTCCTTGAGAAGCTGTTAACCCGGTCCAAATTGAATAACCCAATTTTAAATTAAAGACTCAGTTGGTTGTGAGGCCTTAAAAATTAGGGAGCATGGTGTATTAATAGAAGGGTTGGGCGCGTTTTGCTGCGTCATTGGTGTTTTTGGGTTTCTAAAAAAAATAATCTCTTTGTTTCAAAATATATGGTGTATTACTTTTTTGAAAAGTCAACCTTTTAAATTTGTTCAAATTTGTAGAGAAATATATCAAAATCCATAATATCATATCGGTATTTTTAAATTCATCATGAAATGTTTTCCATACTTATTTTGATTAATATTGTGGATGTCCATATTTTGCTATGAACTTGATCAAAGTTAAATAAATTTGATTTTTCAAAAAAATAATACTCCTTATATTTTGGAATAGATGGAATATTAGTTTGGCGGATGGGAGGAGATGATAGAGTGTGCTTATTTTTATTTATAATGCGGTAATTTGGTGGGCCTTTCATGGTGTAATCTGTGTTATCCGCTAATCAATCTATATTTATGTGGGAATTTTTTTGTGTCGGTGGTTGCATTTACTATATTGGAGCTGCAATATCACATGGTGACGCTTATTTTTTCTAGGTGGTGGGAGTGTATGGGGGATTGATATGTTTTTATAGGCCGGTTGTTGCTGATTGACTTAAGAAATCATTGGTCCAATCAAAATCATAAACGAAATTCAAAATTGAATACCTAAGTTGAATGAAAGAGCTTCAAAATCAATGAACATAGTGAATTAAAAGAATTGAATGGGAGAGATTGATAAATTGTTGACCCGGTCACAATCGGATTACCCAATTGTAAATTTAATACCTTAATTAATTGTGAGGTCTTAAATTTTTGAAACATAGTGTATATAAAAGAATTGAATGAAAGATCTGTGAGAAATTGTTAACCCGGTCAAAATCGGGTGACCCAGTTTTGGTTGGAGACCTCAATTGAATATAAGCTCTTTAAAACTAGGGATCTTAGTGTTATAGAGGATTAAAAGAATTGAATGAGAGAGACCTTGAAAAATTCTTGACCCGGTCAAATTGAATGACCCAATTTCAAATTAAAGACCTTAGTTGATTGTGAGACATTAAAATTAGGATGCATAGTGTATTAAAAGAATTAAATGAGAGAGCTCCTTGGGAATTTTCGGTCCGATAAAAATTAGAAATCGAAGACTTTATTTAATTGTGAAGCCTTAAAAATTAGGAAGCTACTAAAAGACAATAGATGGATATGATCTCTCAGGCAGGGCATGCACCTGCTAAGCAAAAATTATGGTACGACGCTAGGAGAGAAAACCTTTTAGAAATTAGTTAATATTTAAATAAGAGTAAATAAGCATAGATGTAGTGTAATTACTACTTATACATCCCCGGACCTCTCTGGCAGTGTAGATTTTGATATTCTTTTTCTGCAAACTTGAGTAAATTTAAGTGATAATGACAATTTAAATATTATAAGCAATCCATGCTCCCAATTTAAATATCAGCAATGGCAATTAGGCTAGTCATAGTGGGGAGTAACTTATACTAGTGGTATGCATATGACGCTAGTCTATGTTATCATCATCATAGTGGGGAGTAACATAAAGTAGTCTCATAGGTTGGTGTATTTATTACCTTGTAGACTCATTTTGTCTGGGGAAGCTATGTGATGGTAACATATTATGTTAGATTGCTCATAGTGGGAGTAATTTCATTAGTACTCCCTCCGTTTCTTTTTAGTCCGCATATAAGATTTGGTCAAAGTCAAACTTCGTAAACTTTGACTAACTTTATAGAACAAAATAATATGAAAGCGTTTATTATTAGATGCATTATGATATTAATTTTCATAGCATATAGGTTTAAGATTGTAGATGTTGATATCTTTTAATATATATTTGGTCAAACTTTGCATCGCTGTATTTGACCAAAACTTATATGCAGACTAAAAAGAAACGGAGGGAGTAACATAGAGTCCAACTCAACAGATTTGCTTATGTGATGATTTAATGTGGAGAGAGATGAATTGAGTAACATAGCTAGTTACTCATATTAGGAGTAACATCACACATACCAAGACAAGATGAGTCTACAGCCTAATAAATGTAGTGTTGTATGACACTACTCCCTACTATAGAGGTAATAACATAGACTAGTAACTTAGGCATGTTACTAGTCTAAGTTACTTCCCATTATGGGTAATCTTACTCTAAACACCTCTCTCCTTATTAACTACCTGTCACATAAGCGAACTTATCTTGAAGTGCGATATTTTATTAGCTAATTTACTCATAGTGGTGGTATCTTAGCCGGTATCATGCACTCGGGAATAGCAAAGATGCTGATGTGGCAGAGAATTAAAGAAGAAAAAGGGTTAGAGTAACATAGGTAGATACCGTATCATGTTAAATGTTATGCTATTTTATGTCATTCATGGCAATAAATAAGATCATACTTACTCGGTCCCAAAATAAGTCTCTTACCTTTGCACTAACTTTAGTACAAAGTTGTACTAGAGTTAAGACACTTATTTTAGAATGAAAGAAGTATATGATACTACTCTATGATGTTATGCACTATAAATATAGTATCATACATTAGTATCATATACTCCATCCGTCCCAAAATAAGTGACTCAAAAATGACTTAATTTTGTACTAACTTTAGTACAAAGTTGAGTCACTTTTGAGTCACTTATTTTGGGACGGAGGGAGTACATGATACTACTATATGATAGTCCACACCACGAATAGCCTTAAGGTTACAGACGACGCGTCCTCCTGCCCGCTTCATAGTCAAAATCAGTCAAATCAGTTATAACTTTTATTTGGAGTGAGTAAACCTAGTACTAGCAACGATAAGTGTGTTAAATGTTGTAAAAATTATTTGGAAACAATAACATTTTCGTTTTTCCAAAAAATATATATTTAAAATAGGTTTTAAAATGAAAATAAAGTTCAAAAAGGAAGAAAAATGAAATTGACGGCAAAAGAAAAATAAAAGAAAAAATAGAATAGGAAAAAATACACTTGGGCCTTGACCAACCGGGCAACGACATTGCTTCCGTCGGGTGCCTGATGGGCATTTCAAGCATTCAACGATTTGAGAAAAGTTCATCAATTTTGAAAAAGAATGTTTATGAATTTTAAAAAAATTATGGATTTTTGTAAAATGTTTGTAAAAGTTGAAATGAGAACATCGATATGGAAAAAAGGTTCATGAATTTAAAAATGAAGTTTGCGAATTTAAGAAAATGTTCACGAATTTAAATGGGAAAAAAATTCGGGTATGGCGTTTGGGTTAGGCGGAAGGTTCCGTCTCACAGTCCCTATTTTCGACATCGGTTAAATGGACCGAAATTTTGACAACGGTTAAATGGATCAAATAATGTTCGTGCCTCAAAATTTATTTGGAATTTAAAAAATAATCATTTATTCAAGTATTTTTGTACACAAATATACAAAATCTTTGTAGGAATTCAAATAAATTGGTGTCAATTTTTTGTTCATATTTTCTTATTTTTGCTTCAAATTTCAATTTTTATAGTGTTTTTGGAAAAAAGTTCGTGTTCAAAATTTTGTTCACTTTTTTAAAATATGTTCATGTTATGACATTCGGAGCAATGTTGAAAGACATGAACAATTTCTTGACATGTGTGTACAAGTTTTTAAAATGCAAATATTTGTACATTAATAAAAAGCGAATATTTTTTAAAAATTTAACAAATTTTTTATAGCGGCGAGCATTTTTTGAAAAAGAAAAAGAAACGAAGAAATAAAAAAACGAAAGAGAAATAGTGATAAGGGGACGGATTTAACAATGGGCCGGCCCAACCGCGATCCTAAATAGTAGAAAACAGAGAAAAGAAGTAAATAGACACAAACATTGGGTGTCCTAATTGGTTACTGTGGTTCTTCTTAGACCAAGAGGTCTTGTTACTTGCACTCTTTTTTTTTCTTTTAATAAGATAGTGAAAACAGTTGAGGGCATATGAGAAAAAAAAGACGCCGCGACGAAAAAAAAAACAGAGCGTATATGTACACCGGACGCGTATGAGTGCGGGTGAAAAGACCATCGCATCATTTATTATGAAGGGATATAGAGAGATCTCAGCCGTCAATGTGCTTAGGGGGGTGTACCGAAGCAAAAGTGTAACTTTAGTTGTTAAACCATGACAACTTTTTTTAGTTCAGTTTTTTGTCCGAAATTTGCCATGTTTGCCAAGCTTGCATGAACTAAAGTTGTCATGAAAAACGTTCTGGTTTCCATGCTTAAAATTCAAACTCTCGAAATTTATCATTTCCGAACTTTTTTGGGGCAGATTATTCTTATGTTATCTGAAATGAAAAGAAATCTTGCAAGAAGGAATCGTCTTAATTCATTTTCATTCCTTGCGGCAGAAAGACGTAAACGACCCCGCGTTGTCTCGTGGACGAGAGGTTGATCTACAATTGTCACCGCCATCCGCTTCTGATACCTCTCTACTCGTTGTCGTCAATGAGGCAGTCGGGCTAAGCCGGTGCCGCAGACGGCGGCGGCGGGGCATGTTTCATCGCCATGGCGCATTTCCCCTCATATCTAAGGTGGTGTGGCCACAATCTTCCTGGCGACGGAGCTCCTGCCCGGTGATCCAACGATCCATACAGAGTAGAAACGTGTGTTTCCTCTCCTAGTGGTGTGATGGTCCCTGCTCCCCCCATATAAGGTGTGGCAGCATGACATCTCGATGGTCGCTGCTGTTGCTGATGCAACGCCTAGTAGCAAGGACTGCAACAACGTCGGTGGTATGTGTAGGGTAACGCAGTAGAA
>CBMN010036269.1:0-10113 GCA_000582825.1 Hordeum pubiflorum
CGTACAATCGGACGGCTCGCGAGGCGACGAATCTTTTAAAAAGATCCGCCGGCCGACGCGTAGCACGGCCCTTGATTATATGACTTTTTCTTAAGTTGTCCCTAGTCATCAGCTTATTATTAGACAAAAACCAAAAAAAGACATGTATCCTAGAAGGCACATATAGCTTCCGTACAATAGGGACAAAAACTGATTGCACCCCTCTAAAATTAATCACATGGTACAAGGAGCTAAAAGAATAGACCCCTTTGCTCTCCAATTGCCAGATTGGGGAGTCTGGGTCATCAGAGAACACTAAGCTTTTGGCAATTTCTTCTAGCCGATAACATACTCCAGGTCCCCTCGAGTTTACACTAAACACTCATTTGCTCCGTTTTATCATCTCTCAAAGAGAGAAAGTTCTTATAATTCTTCTAATCTTCATCAGTATATTGCCAGAAGACTAGGGCATCAAATTTTGATCACCTTAACCAAATTTGGAAAATGAAACTGTGACAGAGACAGACAAGCAGATAAAAGCCCATATATGGAGGTAATAAACAGTCAACTGATTATTTGATGAGTTAATTAACTGCAACTCTATTCACATACACAAAATATCAGTTCCTTTGTGAAAAAATCCAGTCCTGTTAATCGGTATAACCTAAACACACACTGCTCCGTTGAAAACCCAGCTCACAGATGAGGGCTATGGGTTTTGAACGGCAGGACACAAGAGTAAGTGACATACTTTACACTGTCAACAAGGACTACAACAAATATACGAGACAACGACTTCGAAGAGATCCTCCCATCGGCGTCCACTCTTGGGTCTGCCAGGACAGAGACCACCACGGATGAGGCAGGCTTGTTTCCAGCAAAGCTCTCGTTCTTGGGGTGCGCTTTGAGGTGATCGGTGTGGTTGGACGTTGAACCTTTTAGGGGAATGGCCATGGAATGTAAAACCCTTCTGTTCTTGACCTTATGGGACTGACTGGAGGGGAGGTTCTCCGTGGAGTTATGTGATGCGTTGGGCATAGCACTGGAGTAGACAGGAACAATGGTGGTCGGCGATATATCGAACTCGAACACTTCGGTGCACATTCCAGAGCTCAACATAGGACCTGAAAAACAATGGGAAGGAATAGCTTTCAGCAAGTGAAGAAAGAATCTACTTGCAGTAACAGTGTACAAATTGAATTCAACTGTTCAAAAGGAACTGAGATAGCATACACTTGTTCTTACAGGATCAGATCCCTAAAGTCAAGCTACAATTCAATTTTCCACATATATATGTATAGCTGTACAATGGCAACTGAGGTAGCACATCACATTGCCACTCAATTCGGGTGTCACAACTACATACACATAACCGGCAGAACTTAAGCAAACTACAAAAACATGCTATTGGTACAGTCAATTACATGAACTATCAAGCACAGCTAATCATTTTACACTGGGTTTCGTCAGACTATCTCTAGAGCTTTCATCAATGAAGTTCTTAGGGACGAGTTAAATTTATAATGCTGCAATAGTCCACAAACCACTAATGCTTTATGTTAAAAGCCACAATCGGAAGGAATAACTATCAGCAAATGAAGGAACAGACTAGTTGCAGTAACTAACTGCGGTTAATTACAGGTTCAATTGAATTCAACTGAACAAAGGCGACTGAGGTAGCACCTATTTTCCCTACAGGCATAAATCCCTATTGTCAAGCTACAATTCGATTTTCTAGAAATTTTCTATAAATACATGCATAACCGTACAATTGCAACTGAGGTAGCACATCACCTATCTACAATGCTACTAACAATTTAGAAATGTATGCCACCCAATTTGGACAAATAAATACACAGAAACGGCGGAACTTCAGTTAAAACATGCTACGGGTACGATCAATTACATGCTCTATCATGTTCAACTACGCATTTTACATTGGGTTAGTCAAATTATTTCAAGAGCAATCAAGTTCTTAGGGACATGCTAAATTTATATATTCTGCATCAGTCCACAAGTAATATTGTATGTTAACATGCATACTGATACTGCGTACATGCACAAGCACAGGTTGAATAATATGCTGCATTAGCAATTGTTGCAACTGCACAAGGCAATAATACACCAAACATAAACTCTTGGAATGCGTTCACTGATCAAGTGACATTCGCCTCACTGTGAATACTTCATATGGTAGCCATTTTTCAAGTTGTCTACTGATCCGAACAGAGGCTTCCACTAGATAATATTTCCAGAAAACTGCCACCCTTAAGTTGGCTAAGTTACTTGCAAACATCAAAACATTATCTATTAGGAAGTTGCACCAGCTAGTGACTGGTATATTCGCATCAAGGTCACAGTCTGATAACAAATATAAAAACGACGTGGCACACAAACACTAACGAATTTATTTTTCAAATCTAAAGCAGTATGTAACTTTTTGTAGCATCCTTACCTGACATTGCTTCACTAAACCATTGTGGCAGTAATTCATCATCCTCTCTGTATATGCTTCCATCTCCAGGAGGTAAAGCCATCAGTTTATTTTTTATTGCTTTAGCAGATTCCATGACTTCTCCAGAGTTCAATTGAGCCACATGGCCAGGAATTGCCAGACTAGTGTCTTCTTGTCCTTGGTTACATGAACTCTTCCCATCAGAGTGACACATGCGTGAAGAAGCTTTCTCACTCGCAACAACAGACTGGATAACCAGATTTCCATTGATCTTGACATGCTTCCCATTCCTCGGAATATACAACAATGCCGGGAGCTCCTCACTTGAATTATGTGGCAACTTCGAATCAACACCTTCCGAGACACTATCTCGAGGCCCATCAACAGCCAGAACCCTCCCATGACGTGATTGCGACGGACCAAGAACAATTCCTTCTCGAGAATCAACCGCTCCATACATCCGATTTACCGCAGGAACCAAACACCCGCAGAGCATCATCAGGAACAACAATCCAAGGAGGCTGACACTGGCAACCTTCTTGGTCTTCCTAGACTTCTTGGCCGGTGGCTCTGCGGCAGCCGACGCAGGCTGCTTGGTTTTCAGCCGAGGTATCGGCATGAGCGGCACTTGGGAGCCGCGCGCTCCCATCGCATAAGCTGGGTGCATCCATGGCGGCGGCAAAGGGTACAATCCAGGGTACATCGGCATCGGCGGCGGGACGCCTGCGCCACTGGCGCCAGCCAATTGCTGCTTGAGAGCGGCGTTCTCGGCAGTGACGCAGGAGATCCTGGTGGAGAGGTCGGCGATGGTGGCCTGCATGGCCTTGACCTTGCCTTCCAGCTCCTCCACGTACTGCTTCTTCCTCTGCCGCGACAGGTGCGCGCTCTCCCGGTTCCGCACCAGCCGCGCGCGCCGCTTGACGTCCTCATCCCCTCCATCCCTATCCTTGCCGTCGCTCCCTGCGCTCGCGCTCCTCGAAGACGTCTCCGAGGACTCGTCGTTCTTCAGTCCGCCCTCCGCGCCGGCGCCGACACCGGAGGATGAAGAATCCCCGCCCCCGCCCGGCGACCCGGCCGAGGAGGATGACGTGGCGAGCGGCGGCGGGGGCGAGGGGAGCTGCACGTCGTCGGTGGGGAGGAGGTCGAGGTCGAGGTCGAAGTCGAAGTCGATGTCCAGATCGTCGAGATCGAAGCCGTCCAGCCCGAAGGCGTCGTCCCCGCCGGGGCCGTGCGGGAGCTCCGGCAGGTCGTCGGGGAAGGGCAGGTCAGCGAAGGGGGACGCCTCCGCGATGGCCATGGCGCCAGATCCGGTCACGGCGAGCGCATGCGCGGTCGGTCTCCGGAGATCTCACGCGGCGCGGTCGCCGTAGCGTGCAGGGTTTGCGATGTGGGGTGGAAGGACCAGAAGTTGGGGGATTCGGTCGGAGTCGTTGGTCGCCTCGCCCCTTTGGCGTCGTGGAGACGAACCGGGCCCGCCGTGCGCGGCCGCGTGGGGGCGGTGCGGGCAAGGTCAGACGCGAGACGCGTCTCGAACGTTCTCCGGGCCTCCTTGATGGGCCTACCTGGGTTGACACCATGGGCCGGGTTCGTGAACGGGCTGGAATCACTTTCGTAGGGTACTCCTACTACTGCATACTACACTAGGAGAGGGAGGCCCAGGTGAAGCGGCGACCAGGCAGAGGGAATGGCGACGACACTGGCAGGCCGCCGCCTGCTCCTGCTGCGGCGATGCGCGGGCAGCCGGCGGCTGTTCGGCACGGCGGCGGAGGCGTCTCCGGGGCCGGGCGGGGAGGAGGCGATCTACTTGAGGAAGCCATCGTCCGCGGCGACGCGGGACGAGACCTCGGTGGCGATGCCCATGTCGTTCATGACGGGGTCCGTGGTGGGGAAGCGGTTCTACCGCGACGCCACCGTGCGCCGCGCCGACGACGGGAACGGGTGGACGGTCATGCTCGACTACCGCACCCTCAAGACGCCCGCCAAGCGCCCGCTCAAGCTGCACTCGCGCACGCTCGCCATGGCCGTCGCCGCCGAGTGGGAGTACCAGGTCCTTACCCCGATTGCCTCTCCTCTTCTGCTATCATTCCTGTTCTGTTGTTGTTTGGTTGACCTCGACTGTGATACTGTAGTGCAGTCTGAGAGCACTAGGGTTCTGTCTCATGGATTGTATGGTTGTCTGCTCTGCTAGCAACTGGCTGTAGCAATTAACAAAATGGCTCATGGTATGATTAACGGTTAGTTTGAGCCCTGTCTCGCAGATTTAGCTGAACTGGAGCAATAGTGAATTATGTGAGGATTTACTGACCATTTCATATTATCTTACATTTCAAATGTGTTGGATCTAGGTTTTCATCATACTAGTTAGTGCCGCAGGTGACTTGAATCACACGACTGAATTGCTTTTAAATGACCTGAATTGTTGTTCGCCCATAAGTAGAAGGAAACAAAAAAAAACAATACCCATAATGCAGTCCATCAGCATATATCTGTTGCGTTTATGCATAACAGGTAGTTCATTGCCTTATGCGGAGAATAGCACCTTGGAGTTGAATTTGCACCTCTGATCTCTAGAGAGGCAACATAGGTTGAAAATGAAACTAAAGCAAAACCCAATATGGCGGATGAAATCGCACAATATCAGTCTCCACGATATAATCTGTTGGTGTAGGTTCATTGCATTTATGCAGAATGGAAAGTACATCGCCTTCTGTGGAGTATAGAGCATGTATTAGAGTTGAATTTTCGCTTCTGATCTGTACAGAGGCAAGAGTGCTTGAAAATGAACACTACCACTGTCAGTACCTCCAATAAAATGAAAGCAAGACTCGATATGGCAGATGTACCCTCAGTGTGTCATTATCTTATACATATCAATAAATTGTATTCATATGCTGCAATAGCTGAATTTAATGATACTAGTAGTTACTCATTTAGTTGTGCAAATTTATGTTTTTGGATGGCTGAGTTGCTGCTTTCAAATGTTCCCCACTGTATGACTTATAATTTACAAGTTGTCAATGTTGTTACAAGTTACAACAACTTGCCTTTATTGGTTCTGCTGCCCATCTGCCACCATGTAGGAATGCAGGATCATATCTGAATTAACTTCTTGTAAAAATAAAATAAAATGGATTCCTATATTTCATTCCCTAGCTTCTTGGTCAATGGGCTCTGGTACTGAAAGTTCCTTATTTTCATAGGAACAAGATGGAATCCGGCCTTTTACGATGCCTCTTATGAAGCTTGCTTGTACTGCACTGGAGAGAGTTCCGTTGACACGGACAAAAATAATTACCAACTTGATGCAAAAATTCCATCAAGATTTAGTATTTTGCCGCTCACCTGCCAATGATGAACTTACCAAAGGAGTTTATGGTAATGTGCTAAATTTTGTTCTCATAAGTTGCTGCAGTTATTGTGGTCCAACATGAATGAGCTGGTTTCAGGCTACTTAGATCTATACAACTAAATTGCAGATGCTCTGTGTCATTTGCTCCTCAATATGATTTCTCATGCTTTCCTACTTTTGTGTGCAGAAAAACAGAAGGAGAAAATTGATCCAATACTTGATTGGGTCAACACTGAGTTTGGATTCAAGCCTGCTGTATACACAAGTTTTTTAGGAGGGAAGCAAGATGAGAGGCTAGCTAAGGCTGTAGAAACCGTTCTGAAGGATGCAAATGATTCTGAGTTAGCATCTATTGATGCTATGGCTGCAGCGGCCCATTCGCTGGTAATCCCTCTCGCAATATTTAGAGGAAGGTTGGGAGTTGATGAGTCCATTGAGCTGATCAGGCTTGAAGAAGATCACCAGGTGTGATATTGCAACCACTTCATTTCTGTATTTCGACCCCTTTTCCCCACTTTCCTTATGTCTTATGGTCTTTATTCTTCAATAACCCCAGGTCGATCGATGGGGCCTGGTTGAAGGAGGCCATGATGTTGATATTGCCGATCTTAAAGTCCAGATGTCATCGGCTGTTGTGTTCCTTCAACTTTCATGGCTGAAGTGAAACATTTTTATCGATAATCTACGAAATGGTTTCTCCTTTTTGTTGTTGTTTGTTTTTTGAGATTGTATCATGAAGAGCTGTGGAATAATAATTAGCCGTAGATGGTTAAGAAAAAACAAAGTAATGTTACTCAACCGTTGCTAGTGTTGAACTTTTGCTTAAATGGGGCTCAGTATATTATGTTAGTAAGGGTGTATGAAAACCCCAAATCCTTATGTATTACTGCGATCTCTGGTTGTGTAGGTAAAAGTGCTATCAATAGCATACTTTTTTTTTGGGTGTGATGAAGAGTCCAGTAGGAGAAATTTTGTGGGAAATAAGTTTCGAAATCAGTGGAAATTATTCTATCTGTCCACTGTTGCATTGCCCAACAACACTAACTTTTTGTGCCCATGCTGTACCAAATAACTGCCAATTTATATGAATGTAAAACACCGTAGCACATTCCATCTTCCAGTTTATTATATAAGATGTAGTAGTAATAAATTATTGATGTGAACTGAAAACTGAAATGCGTGTGAAATCTGATAACGCCATGCTACGGCTGGTGTGCCATGGCTTTCAGCTTTGTCCAGAAGGTGTGTACCGTGTACACAATAGTTACTGATGTGAAGGAACGCCATACGACGATCTACATGGTGTGTACTGTGTAACAACTTTACGTGGCTGTGGCATGGCTCTGCTTTTTTTCTTCCTACCAACGCCGATAGCCGGTGCAACAGCCGTCCCTGATGCACGCGGCTGGCTGGTTATTCAGAGGCAACTTTATTCTTGAATAAGAGCATCTCTAACAGACCCCACAAACCGGGCCATCCTGTATTCCCGGTCCAAACAGATCCTTTAAATCACGTCGTTTCAATTGTTTTTTTTTTGCAGGATCCTGCATCCACGAGCCAATTTCCTCTATATATACAGGTTTTCATCCGGGTTTGTAGGATCCACTTTCCTTTGACGGGAGGAAAATTTCAGCCCCAACCACTTTCCTCACGGCGAAATCTCACCGTGGCTGCCCCCGTCGCCACATGCGAGCTGCCGCCGCCGCCCGCGAGTTGCTGCCGCCACCGCCAGCTAGCTAGCTAGCTGCATCGCTAGCGAGCAAGCTAGCTATATACTCCCTCCTTCCCGGTTTATAGGGCCCATCTCAAAAATTTCAGATTTTCATTATATAAGGCTCACTTTGAGTCCAAATGAGTTAAATAGCTTTGAGTCCCACACCACATTTAATGAAAGTGAAAGAATGATTGGTCATGCATGCATCTACATGCATCATGCAAATCCAATGAGAGGGGGGAGATGTTGCACTTATTACCTCGGAAGTTCAACAAGTGCGAAATATTTCATTGGGCAATTTTGTATCCACAAAACTCGTGTCATCCACTCACAGACTACCTTGGTTGAAGAGATTTCAGATTTGAGCCCTATAAACCGGAAAGGAGGGAGTAGCTAGCAGCCGCAGTCCCCTCAAAAAAAAAACTAGCAGCCGCAGGAGCGAGCAAGCGAGCTAGCTAGCTGTCGCCGCCGCACGCTAGCTAGCTAGCTGCCGCCGCCGCGAGCTAGCTGCTGCTTGTTTGTCGCATTCGTCCCCGTGGTCCTTGCCTTGCTCCACGGGGGTGCTGTTGCCGACAAGACGTTGTTGACGATGATCCAATTTTAATTTAATGAATATTTTTAGGGGTTTTTGTGCAATTTTATTGGGACAATGAAATATTTTACGGGATATATTCTATCGGAACCAAAGTCATACCGTAAAACGATTTTGCGGTATCCCTTAAACCGATTTTTGCGAAATGGGGTATTCAAGATCTGCTAGAGATGCTCTAAGCCCAGGTCGATCGATGGGGCCTGGTTGAAGGAGGCCTTGATGTTGATATTGCTGATATTAAAGTCCAGATGTCATTGGCTGTTGTGTTCCTTCAACTCTCATGGCTGAAGTAAAACCTCTCGGTCGGTATTGTGCGGAGTGGTTTCTGCTTTTTGTTGTTTCTTCTTTGAGCTTGTTATCATGAAGAGTTGTAGAATAATATATAACGGTTTTGCTAAAACACATCTAGATGTGACATAAGTATNGCACATCTAAGTCCTATATCATTGATCTTACGTGGAGATTCGTGTGGATATTTTTTTCTTTTTTCTTTTCCTTTTTATGCTTGATTTAGTCATTTAGATGTGCGATAACTATGTCACATCTAGATGTGTCCTAGACACACCCAATATATAATTAGCCGCAGATGGTTAAGAGAAACCAAAGTACCTGCATTCAACCTGCGCAGAGTTGAGAACTCAGGGGCGAGGGGGCTCATTTCTCTCCTCTCTTTCTCTCTGCCTCCTCGGTTCCTCTCCCCTCTTCCTCCGGCGGCTTATTTATGATTTCGTGCTGAACCTGGTAAATGAACAAATAGGTGGTGTTTTTCCGGAAATGTTTCGCCGACCGGTGTGGGGATGGGAGAGGAGCTCGGGCCTCTGTATATAGTAGATCTAGTAGTAGGCTTGCCTTTGGGCGGACTGGCGTTATGCCAGTAGTTTGTAGAAATCGGGTGCTCGCGTGCCTCATCCGATGTTCGCCGGAGTCGTCCTCAACCTTTCCTCCATGGTGGAGGGCAAGTTTGGAGGGCGGATCTTGCGTTTTCTGTCGTAATAAGCATGTTGTTGTGCCGGGAGGTGGTGTTGTAGCGGTCGTCTCCTTTTCCTCTCACTGCCATGGTGGCAGTAGAAGGATGGATGGGAAGGTTTGCTTCGATCATGCCTCCTGGTGCTGGGCCTTGCCGGATCCTAGCTTCCGGTGTAGGTGGTGTTGTCCCCGGATCTGGAGAAAGCCTCGCGACATCGATTTGGAATCTGATGATGGGGATCCTGCGCATAGCCGATGGTGGCCCCTCAGGAGCTACGACGCCCATGGCGGCTGGCCGGCCTCTTCCAATCCATCGAATCTTCAGGCCGAAAGGCAGCCATTCTTATTCCTCCCGGCCATGATGCCAAAAGGGAGGCAATGTTGTGCCAAGCTGGAGTTTGTGGTGTGCTGCAGAGGTCTCGTCGGACCAAGTGGTCCGTCCCCGATGCCGGCGACGATTGTATCCAGCAGGGTGCAGAAAGGACCCGATCGTGTTTTCACTTTTCTTATTGGGGTCCGTCCCCGATGCCGGCGACGCCCCCACGCCTGCTCCCGACCCGCCTCCCCATGCGCCTGCGCCCGTGACAAAGCTGGCAGGCATGGGGCATGCGAGCTCCGTGCACGCCCGCAGCATCGGCTGCGCCTGCCCGCCCGCAGCATGCGGCTCCAGCTGCGGTGGCGTCCAGCACGCACGCCCGCCCACGGCGGCTCTGGCTGCGGCAGCCAGCACGCAAGCATGGCGACGGTGAGGACGCGCGAGGCAAGCCAGCGCGGCGACGAGGCCGACAGGCATGGGGCGCGCGACGTCGTCGGCTGCCTCTCCCGATGTGTGGCTGCAGGTGGGACAACCTAGGATGGCTATGACGTGGAGTGGGGTGTCCGGACATGACCGGACATGACCGGACAACCTCATATCGTCCTTATATTTAAAACGAGTTTGAGGGATGCCGGTCTGTCCGGGTTTATAGGGACCAAATGAGGTGTTTGGTTTTTTTTTTTTTTGAACACAGTACAGACGCAAGCACTCATATACACGCACATACACTCATCCCTATGAA
>CBMN010036272.1:0-11155 GCA_000582825.1 Hordeum pubiflorum
GGGGGGGGGGGTAGGTGGTGTATGGAGCACACCTCACAAAATAATTTCTACATCTTCTCGGTGGTATCAATTTTCGTAAGACAAAATACTCCCAAGACATCAGCAAAGAGACTGCAATTGGATGAAAACATCAATGCTTCCACTCTTTCACCTGCACGAGCTTGATTACCAATAAAGTTTTATGAAAGCTCTTTGAGTCACAGGGGATGTCGGGATGATTCCCGAAAAATGCAAGTCCCTGAATGACAAGATATATGTTATAGTGTTGAGAAAAGATTCCAACTCCACAAAAGATGAAACCAGCAGAACTAGCATGACACACTAACATCAACCTATCAGATCCAAATAATCGAATCTGCTAGGACACCTCTAGCTCTATGACACTTTAAAGAAAGCACCAGAGCGATTGTAGCACCAGAGCAATTGTATTCACAAAATCAGGTTCCACAACGACCTCTTACCCTCCGGAGCTGTTTTGCTTTATCCAGAATTGTTCTTCATCAAATTTTGTCGGATGCCCAATCTGTATGCACTGCGTACAGAGAACACACCATTCTGTTTGAAGTTCCAGGCAACAAAATCCTGCATAGGCCACGCCGACAACTTGATCTTTAGTACTGTTTTGGCATCGTGAGGATGGAAAATCTCACGGACAATGTCTGAATTTCATGAGCGAGTGAATGGATCGATCAGTTCATAGACCCACTTACGCCTTGAACGCGCGCGACGACCTGTAATCTTTAGACAATCTTGCCGAGGCAACCAATTATCCCGCCGGATTTTAACCTAGGTACCATCACCAATCCGCCATATGACACCTTGTTTCAGAAATTCAAGACCATGCATAATACGTTGCCAAGAAGCTGACGTATTCTGAATAAAAGCAGTATCCAAGAGGTTACCATTCAGGTAGTACTTGGCCTTTAGGATCCAAGCACACAAACTTTCTATATATTGGATTTGTTGAAATATATTGCCCGTCTCTTTGGATCAGTTCGTACTTTTGAATGAGTTGGCTGGAGCATGAATTCAATATGGTATCAGACCTTTCTTTGACCACCACAGCCCAAATCGCCTGGAGTCCCCCCAGCTAGTAAAGGGGAATTTTTTTGAGTGGAAGTAATCTAGGCACTTTCGTGGATTTCAGGATAATCCTCTTCAGACTATCTCTGATTTTACTTGTATGGACAACTGAAAATTTCAATGTGGACTAAAGTAAAAATAAAGTAAGAAGACTGGAAGTGAGGCTTGAACCCTGCCTGACTAGCCCACCGCCTTATGGTGTTAGCCACTAAGACCCAGGGTCTTTGGGTCTTTCTCCTGTATTTATACCTTCCACGTTACAAATACTCGACGGCAGCAATCAAACTTTTTCATACACAACGATGGCATGCCAAAAAGCATTTGCACTGCAGAATTATTATTTTTCCCTACTGGCATGTAATCTGAACCGCTAGAACCTTCTCCACAACCATACCCAACATGGGATACCGACCTAAAAATCAAGAGGGTCAAATAAATCAAACACTGAACTAACTAGGCCAGAGATGTCAGAATGGCTTGGAGTAGGAGGTACTGGTCTTGCTTCACGGATTGATGTTGCATTCCCGCAGAAAAGGTTGATCGTAGTCAAGATACTTTGACCAGTAGCTTCGGAACTTGGGCAGGCCAATCTCAAGCCAGGGCTTCATGTTGCCATTGTAATGTATGACCGCGGCACGCTCCAGGTCTCTACTGCTTACATGTGGGTTGTAACCTAGACCGAGAACATGCCATGATCGATCGAGGGGGAATGTCTTGTTCCAGAAGGTAATCAGACCTGGAGGGAGAGTGCCAAGTTTCCATAGCAATCCGTCTTCATTCTGCAATCAAAAGTTTTGACAAATATTTATCAAACGGAATGCAAAAGAAAACAACAAATGACAGGTTTTCTGAAAGAAAACGAAGGATGGAGTTAAAAGCTTCTAAGTCATTGACAATTCATAAGGATTATATAGTTCTCTGATTTTCTCATCTTTAGTCATGTCCTCACAAATTTTGAAACTCTGTACAATAGAAGTGTTGAGAGATTTCTCTAAATCTTGCTACCCATGTAAGCTGAAAATTAAATGTGTTCATTACATGGACAATCTGCAACATAACATAACATAACATAACATCTCGAGTAATTTATCGTGTATGAAAGTAATCACAAGTATGTGAAACTTACAAGCTTCTGCCAAAAGTGGTAGATTTCAGTTATGTTCTGCCGCCTCCATTCAGCCAGATCAAACATGTTCATTCCAAAAGCCCAGCTACATGCATGGGGATCAAAATTCTTTGCAATAACAGGACTTGAGAAATTCAAGTAACGATCAAAGCGATGGAAGCTCTCTCCACAAGTCTCTACAGCACCATTAACCTTCCCCTTCATATCAATTGACCAGAGGCCAGTTATGTCCTTTCTTACTACTACATCGCCATCAAGAAAGACCATTTTGTCGAGCTTTGGATAAATCTCAGGCAAGTAGAATCGCAGATGATTAAGCATTGAAAGATACTTTGGGTTTCTGTACTTCAAATCTGAATCTGAATTTGCACGTTGTGCCCTAAAGTAATAATCGATCATAGATTGAGAGCCCAATTGTTTCAGCACCAGGCTGGAGCTGTCATTTAGCCATGTGAACTCGTCAATATTTTGTACTTCAATTGTTGCTTTTCCAGGAGGATTAGAGAGGAACCACATTCTCATTGGAGCGTAATTTAGTCTGTCAGTTACTATGTGGAAAACATGATGAGAAGGATGCTGCAGACAAAAAATTCCACTCAGTATGTTGCATGTCATCAATCAGCGTAACTCAAGTTGGAAGTATCAAGAGTACATACCTTGGCATTTAACACTGTCGAATTAACAACAACTGCTGTTGCCAATATATTATCTGAGAACAAGGCATAGTGATACAGTTTGGGATCATCAAGTTTCTCATGGTTTGGGAATTGCTGCTGACTAGGATCCAATGAAAAGTATTCATTAGCTAGCCTCAAGGGGAGGCAGTGAAGACCTTTGGGAAGGGTTTTGGCTGCAAGTTGTGTTAGAAAAACAGTTTGCTTCTTTTGTGCATCCAGCTGCTCCTCTGCCGAGTGAAGCATAGCCCGGAGCTTTTTGACAGCAACAGAGCAATCATCCTGTGTCTGTTTGCCCTTGACCAATGTCTGCTCAAGTGCTTTCACCTTCTCATTGGCACTGAATAAGTCAACATAAATTAAAGATTACTGAATAACCGTGTGAGGCTGCAAAAAGCCCACAGTATGTTAACACTTTAAAAATCATGAACATTTGGCAGAGCCATACTTCTTTGGTAGATCAGAGTCCTTGGATGCATCACCAAGCACCTTTTGAACTTCCCGTATCCGCTGTCGCAAATCCCTGAGGTATTGAGGATTTGCTCGAATGGCTCCAAGACCAAGGTAGACCTTTGCCTTGATTAACTGATCCCTGATATCCCGGACTCTAGTATCAGACAAAGCCGTATTTCTACTCCTACCATCTGTGTTTTCTTTTTGAGGGTTCTTCCCTGCACCATGATATCCCTGAGTTATCTGTGTTATAGCCTCCAATGATCTTCCCTGCAAATACAAGCCCACACAATGTAGATGAAGCTATGTGGCAAGAAATCATGACTGCAACCTATCGCATTGAGATGTAATAAAAAACAATAATGTGAACTTTCTTTTAACAAAATGGAAATGCCTAAATTCCGCAAGAGTGCAGCCAGGATGATTCCAGCATATGGATGAACATTTCTAAGTTAAGTAATGTATGAAAAGTAGAACACATTGACCAAACTAAATGCACTACTCGCCAGTGCAGCAAAGTGTTCCAAGTGTCTGTGAACCATGAGTTTATTGGTTCATTTCCTAGGAGTATGACTTGCCTAAAATGTGGTAGTCCATATAAAAAACTACAGGGATGCTTGGTGGTATCATCAAAACGAGTGGCCCTGAACGCATACCGGCTGCTTGTGTCAGACCATCCGGCGCAGAGACTGTTGCCCACGGAAAAAGCCACTTGGACCGTCCGAGCCAAATCATCAGATCGTCTGGGGCCCAACCCAAGTGACCCAGGATGACACCCGGATGACACCTTGGACTGTGCGGCGCTAGGAGCAACTTCTCGCGGAAGACCGAATCCACGCAAGCTCAAGCCCTGGACGGGCTCAATGGATCAGGCATCACTCTGAGACAGTCGGCCACGGTAGACGAACGGTGGGCCCAACGTGTTCTGGAATGACCCTTGTAGTGTATCCATTCGTTAAATTTGACTCTTCGAAGTTGTTGTATATGTATGTTCTTGTGGATCTGTATTGAAATTGTGCTGTGATACTTCCTTTCCACCGACATGGCCTACACATTGCCACATATGAAGGTGGCGTCCTAGGATCGATATTATGCGGCTGCTAGTGGATGTGCTAGATCTGCATAGTACCAGTCCCGGGGTGCTACAAAGAGATTAAAATTCTACAGGTGACAACTCAACTACATTTGCCAGTATGCACCTAAAGCCTGAGAAGTAGCATGCATCAACCTCAGAAGAAGACTGCTGCTGGGATCCTGTGTGCTTCTCCTGCTGATCCACTGAGCCTGTCGCCAAACCACCATCTTGTGCCTTCCGGCTTGTCGCTTGGTCAATCAGGTCTCCACCCTTCAATATGGCACCATCACCAGAGGTGATCTCAGAAAGCACCCTGCTAGCCCTCTTCCCCGGTAGCAATTCTACAAACAGTTCATGTGCAAACCGTGTAAGGACACGAGCTCGCAAGACCTAATAAATCTTTAGAGTACAGTGTAACATTTCCCAAAACCAAGAAAAAATAAAGCACACCTTGGTCCGCAGATTCAATCGAATCGTTGGCTAAATTGAGCGGTTCCTCCACTAATACGGCGCTGACAGGTTCCTTCAGAGAACTCACAGTTTCCTGCGTCGAAAACCATAATTAGTCGCTCGCCAAGACACAAGAGACACAACAGAAAATTTTACCAGAGGAAACGCATTTAGCTTGCTATCCTGGACGCTATGGCCCTGCCAAAACATTTCACCGACAGTAAAGAAACCAGTAAGTCCATGAACATCTCCGGCCCCTGGACCAAAACCCGAAAAAATTGACTCCTGCAAAAACATTAACCTGGCTCGCAATGTCGGCAGGCAAATCCTTCCTTTCTGCAAGAAATCCGGCGCAAATACCGTGAGAACCGCAATGCCAAGAAAATGCCTCAGATCTCGATCGAATTAGACCGAGGACGGGAGGGGGGGCTTACGGATGGGGTTGAGCGCGACGGAGAGGCGGCGCTCGTAGAGCATTAGCAGGGAGAGCGCCGTGGGGATCAGGAGGAGGAGCAGCACGGACCACCCCGTCCTCGCCATCGCGGCAGAGTTTAGGTTTTCCCCCTCTTCGGTTCGTCAAACCTCGCTGCAGAGTGCAGAGTGCTGACCATTATTAGTTCGGGTTTCTAGAAGGCAGGAAATGTTTCTAGATAGGCCTTCGCTTTTTGGATGGGCTTGCCTGCTCCGCTTCTCTTTTTTCAAATTCATGATCTTTTTTAAATCCATAAAAAATTTAAATGCACAGACATTTTCAAATCCATGTATATTTTTTGAACGTATGAAAATTTTCTAATCCCATGAACTTTTTTCGAACTCTTGAACTTTTTTGAGTTTGCATTTTTTTTTAAATCTATAAAATAAATTGAAACCAAGATGTTTTTTTGAATTCATAAACTTTTTAAATTTTTTGATTTTTTTTAAATTCCTGATTATTATTATTTTGAGTTTTTTGGATTTTCATAAAAAAAATCAACGGCAACCGATTAACTACGAACCGGTCAACCAGGAACCGGCACGTTGTCAGGGACCTGCTTGCCTCGTTGTTGGACAGGCCCACGGAATGGGGCGCGTGAGCGCTGACTCCTTACTCGGCGCAAAAGGTGCTAGTTAGGAGCACTCCAAAGTAACCGAGCGGGAACACCCAAACCAAGAAGATGAAACTTGATGGGTCGGGTTTGCGGACCGAGCACCAAGCACCGACCCAGTTAACGAGAAGACAAAATAATCGATTTGTTGAGAAGAGACCCTTCTTGTGCCCAGACTAGGTCATGCGGGGTGGCGTCATGAAACGAGGACCAGCACACGCTCGGTGGGACGCAGGGAGACCCGGAGCGTTGGGCAAATAGATTAGCCAGCTTGCGAGATCAAATCACTTTGGGAGGCCCTGGGTGGCTCAGTTTTACTATTTTGTAATGCACTGATATGTGCGCACACACCAAAGAATCTATCAAGCCTAAGCAAGAGAGAAGAATCATTTCAAGAGGAGAGGAGCATGACGACGTGTCGACGGATGATGTAGAGCTTGGCCTTGTGCTCCCTCGGCATCCTGCTCAGCCCTCCTGACCTGATCCCTTGTGCTTGTTGCCATGGCTCTTCATCTTGTTCATCTTAAGCTTGCAACATGAAGCTCGGTGTAAAGTATTAATCACCCAGAGGCAATCACGCAATGCTCTACCTCATCGGATGTTAAGGTTTGTCACTAGCACAAGTGCTTCGCGGCACACCATCCATAAGAG
Source organism: Hordeum pubiflorum (assembly GCA_000582825.1). Taxonomy (NCBI): domain Eukaryota; kingdom Viridiplantae; phylum Streptophyta; class Magnoliopsida; order Poales; family Poaceae; genus Hordeum; species Hordeum pubiflorum. Next base: position 6,598 of record CBMN010036272.1, read on the forward strand.
GGGATGTTATATGTCCAGAAGTAGTTTTGGTTCTGTGCATCATGATGATGCAGAGGCTAGCTAGGGTTCGCCCTTCCATAAAAAAATTGGCTAGCAGTATACACATGACCCAAGATCAACGTCCAAATAGGTCTTAGGTCTTAGTTTTCTGCCTGAAGTCTGGTCCAAAAGCCCAGAAAACCACGAAATGATTGTCTTTAAAGTTGAAATTAAAATATGTAAATTCTTAGACTGTTAAAAGCGTAACATTGCTAATAACACAAAAGCTCAAATTCAGTGGTCGTAATTTCACTCTGTCACATTTTTTGTGGTTTGTAGTAAGAAACCCCTATTTTAAGGAAATGATTCCCAACTAAGATTTGTTAATAGAAAAACTGGCCTCCAAGGGGCACCTAAGTGTGCCATGCGGACAACGTGACACACGAGTTCCCTCGCGTAGGTTGAGCCAAACGACTTCTCTCTCTCTCTCTCTCTCTCCCAAGAGCCAAACGCACAACGAAGTCATCGACGAGAACGTGGAGATGAAGCAAGGCAACATCGATTGCCGACTCTAATGGCGACTATTTGATACTTACGGAAGGGACTCTTCGTGGCATGCCCCTGTCCTCCTTCTCTAGGAAATGACGACGATGAGTACATTTTGGTACCAAATTGAGGTGTTGTTGGCCGTGCCTCACAGGTGACTGCGAAGACAATGCATTGGAACGAGGTTGATTCACATACACATAATTTCCCTATTCTTATGCTCCGTTCAGAATCCATCCAAAATAACATGTTTTAGTTGTTTCATTATTGTCTTAGATCTATAACCTCAACCTTCCGATGCCCATTGGGCGTCTTTTCTCACCAAAAAACTTCCAGCCTCCAGCTCCTAGCCATGAACGCGGCAGTTAGCTCCGAGTGGTGGTCATCGTAGCATCGAGTTGACATCCAAGGCATGGTCATTTGTAGTCGCGATGAAGACACATCGAGCCATGGCCATCATAGTGGTCGCTTGAAACATCCCGAGTTGTGGCCACTGCATCAAGGGAATATGGAGGGGGCATCTCGGAGGTCACAGTTGCCATCGTATTTGTGGACAGGTGACAAGGTGGGGCGAGGGCCTACAATCACCATCGTAGTTGGTTATTTCCACCGTGAAGTTGCATGCCCTTGTTGCTAGCATCGAGGCAGCCGTGGTGGGGAGTGACAGACGTCCTAGTCGTAGCTAGTGAGAGCCTGGGTAGGAGCTCAGAGAATTCATCGCAGTTGGTGAGAGCCTGGGTAAGAGCTCGGAGACTTCGTCACGGTTGGCTGCCGCCGTCATCGCCTCACTTCACTACCAAGTTGCCAAGTTGGAGTTGTTAGTGCCATTGTGAGATGGTTGCCAAATCTCAAGGATAGCTAACTGATCAGACTCAACCTAGTGTCTCATCGTCTATGTAGTAGTGTTTGCCACATCTAATGGGTGGGCCCCGAGAGCCAGTTTTACTATTAACATGTCTTAGTTGTAGATGTGAGTTATTTGTGAATCACTACCTCAAAAATATGGGGTTATGTGTTGCAAACCCTTGTGGTAAAATGAAATTATGACCCCTAAAGTTGTGGTTTTGCATCTTTTGCTCTATTTTTAAGCTAATACATAAAAGTATTCAGTCCAATGTCGTATATGTCTTTTTTCTGCGGAGAAGTGCATTACATGCCTTTTGGGAAGCATATTGGAGCTGCTTGTCGTGCTCCAGTTTAAACAAACAAAGCCTAAGATTTGTAGTGCACCATGGAACGCTTTCAGTCCGTCCTCTCTAGATGAACACTGGCCAGGATAAACCACATTCGAGTTTTCGTCACCTCGGCCAGTCATACATGACGTTGATTTGTATATTTCCATTAATTCATATTAGTGGAAAATGTCATTGTTCTATTCTAATAGTAAAGTGCACTTTCGTCCCTCAACTTATTGGGAAGTGGCTTCGTCCTGGAACTTATTCTGGTATGATCTTCGTGACTTCGCCCCTCAACTCTTATTACTAGTTAGATTTAGTCTTCGAGAGTGGTACTCCGTCGTCAAAACCAATACTAGGGACATGTTCACAGTTCAGCACTGCCACACCGGTGTTCGTCAACATATGGTTGCCCCGCGCACCAGGAGGTGCATGTCGCCGCCTCGCTACTCCAAGGCCGAAGGAGACAATGACGTGACCTCTCGGGCAACACGACACCAACGTACAACACTCTAACACATGACACATCGGTACTTGCACATCCTTGCCGTTGCAGGACTTTGGAGCACCATACCACACAAAAAGTTTCCATCCAAACTTAACCGTCACCAACACCAATCTGACTACTCTATGTTATGCAGTATGTACTTACAAACCAAATAATCTGTCAAGCCTAAGCTAGAAAGAAGAATCGGATGAAGAGCATAGGAGCATGACGACGCATCGGTGGATGATGTAGAGTATGGCCTTGTGCTGCCTTGGCATCCTGCTTATCCCTCCGGATCCTGATCCCGATCCTCCCTGGTGCTTGCTGCCATGGCTTCACCTTTTCCATCCCGACTCCCGAGTTAGATAGGACTCAACAGGAAAGTGGTTGTGAAGGAAGAAATATGTGCTCTACTCTTCCTCTTCTTTTACTGGATGGATATTGCATATGCCTCTGTTGTGGTCATGGCCAACTTGGCGCCAAATTAAGGCACTGTTTGTCAGACTTCAAAGGCAATGGAAATGCATTGGTACGAGGTTGGTCACATACACATAATTCCCCTATTCTTATGATCTATTCATTACCCAGCCAAAATAACATGTTAGAGTGGTCTTGTTCATGTGTTAGCTCTACAACTTCCAGCCTCCACTGCCGAGGGAAAATACTAGGTGCTCCTGGAGCTTACATGATCCCATGCCACGAGAGCACCTAGGCGGTAGGATCTGATATCCAATGGTCATCTGGGGAGATCCGGGACCTCTACGTAATTATGAGACTTCTACAAATTTCCTTGTAATTTTGCGAGAACTCTCATATTTGTAATTAGTTGACATATTTCCACATATGACTTACATGAATGCATACTCTCGATGGTATAAAGTCAAAGAATATTTGTATGTAGTATAAAGTTTAGGAAGTATGCATGGCATCGACATCAAGTAAGAAGAATCAGTGGATTTCTTAGCAATTGATGGTATGGAAATACGGGATATCCTTGAAGATTTTATATGAGATGTAGCAATTGATCTATATCACTACAAATTGAACATAGGATGAGACTAACCATTTAAACTTGTAGGTATGAGGTTAGTTTCCAACAAACAAGAATGCAAGTACTTCAAAAATACACATGTGACACAGTGGCGGCGTTGGGGGTATTCCTGGGTATTCCTTGGAATACCCATGATTTTGGCCCATTTTTTAATAGGCATGTTAATCCAGCCCAAGCCCAAGATGAGACAGAGCCACAGAGGAGCGAGCCAGCGAGGGCGTTTGGTTACACGTGCGAGCCAGAGACGCCGAGACATCGATCCCTCCCCTCCCCTCCGTCCCTCTCCTCCTGCCCCAACCCTAACCTAGCGCCGCCGGCGGCGGCCGGCCCTCTCCCTCCCCTCGGACCTCGGTCCCTCTCCACCAATCCGGTCGGCCCTCTCCGACTCTCCCTCCCCGGCTGGCTTCCCGCCCCTCAGGCCTCCGACCTCCGCCTCCCGGTGACCCGGCCTCCCCGGACCGGCTCGGGATCCCCGGACCCTGGTCCCTAGTCCACCTGCTGCCACTGGCCTGCCGGCTGGCACCCTCCACCAGACCACCGCCAGTCCACCTCCACCGCTCCACGACTGCAGCCACAGCACAGCTGCTCCACCAAGGTTTTTTTGCCCTCTATTTATTTAAGAAATCTGAAGATTTGTTACAAATGCCACTGCCTATGATTGCTATAAGGAGTAGAAGCCATTCACTGATTGTTTATGCAGTTGTTTATGTGATGGATTTGATGCCACATTGCCACTGCCACTAATTTCTACTTCGTTTATGTGATCTATGATGTAGATGAAGAAAAAGGATGTTAGCCTTTTTGAATTGTGGGACAAATCTTCAAAGGCAAGGAAATTAACTTCTACATCCACACCAAGTCCTATTTCCGTTGAGGTTGAGAGCAATCTACAGCTAGCACTAGTGCAAATACATGATGAAGCTCCACAACCGGAGAGGGAGAGATGCTCCCCGACCCCAATTGTAGAACATGATGAAGCGGTTGATGAAGATGATGAATCAATGCCCCGAGGTGAAGTAGATTTGGCAGCTTTGGAACGTGATCCCGACAAGCGAGTTCCCATATCTCGTATCATGTTAATGACTAGGATAGAGTTAGAAGGAGATACATTGACTTGGGAGCTTGTCAGCCAAAGGATCATAAGTTTGAGATCAGAGATTTTAGTGGACACCCCCGTCGCTTTTGCCCTACTTTTGGTTTAGGGATCATGTGTAGCTTGAGTATAGTGTGCAAGAAGAGGCTGCTTTTTGCTTTGTTTGCTACTTGTTCAAGGATAAAACAAAAAGTCCCGGAGGAGATGCATTTGTGAATGGCGGGTTT